>JAJLRJ010000002.1:55245741-55465741 GCA_024195265.1 Dendrophyllia cribrosa
AGCTCTTCAACGCAAGGAAAAACCACGTCTACCTTGCATATTTAACGCGGTAACTAAAAGAACTGCAGAAAAAGAAAGCTTACTCGAGAAAATTAATACGGGGAATTTTTCGCCGCCAAGTTTTGGCCTTGTCGCTTCGCCTGTGTAAGGAAGGAAAATACTTGGGCATCCATGACTTTAATAAGTGTATATTTAGGATCTTCCATAATCTATGTATTTAGAGATCTGCGTGATCAGTGACCGTTTTGTTAGAGAGTCTTGATGAAAAATAATACCTTTCACAAAACATAAGCGTACTCGAGAAAATTAATACGGGGAATTTTTCGCCGTCAAGTTTAGCCTTGTCGCTTCGCATGTGCAAGGAAGGAAAATACTCTTGGATCCATGACTTTAATCCGTGTATATTTAGGATCTTCCATGATCTATGTCTTTAGAGATTTGCGTGATCAGTGACCGTTTTGTTAGAGAGTCTTTTGATGAAAAATAATACCTTTCACAAAAACATAAGCGTACTCGAGAAAATTAATACGGGGAATTTTTCGCCGTCAAGTTCTGGCCTTGTCGCTTCGCCTGTGCAAGGAAGGAAAATACTCGTACATCCATGACTTTAATCCGTGTATATTTAGGATCTTCCATGATCTATGTCTTTAGAGATCTGCGCGATCAGTGACCGTTTTGTTAGAAAGTCTTTTGATGAAAAATAATACTTTTCACAAAACGTAAGCGTAAGATATTTTTATCGCCTCGTTTACAGATGTTGTACATAACGAGTAGAGTTAATGACTTGACCAGTGTATTAATATGCTTGTGATGATACTCTATATCTGCAAGGGAACTGAGCACTTTACGAAATTTTGTTACGGTTTTCACCAGTTTTTAACTGTCAAACGAAAACATTGCATAATAGCTATTGTTTATATTTGCACTGATATGCCTCGTACTCTAAACGTGACATAAATAGACCAAAAAATATTCTCACCTTGTTAAGCATATGAGAACACGCAAAGAGATGAAAGAAATTAAAATTACCAGTGTTGACGGCTGTGGAACATGTTTCAAGCTCATTCTGTGAACTTGAGCCTTCGTTCAAAACAATAGGAGTTGACAGCTTACTTAATTATAATCCCCACAAATATGCCGTGAATGCGGCGTTCAACGCCGCTTTCGCCTTAAAATCGGGCTTCTAGCTTGTCATGCTTCACCTTAAGTGACGTTTTGGTGTTACAATGTCTTACCAAAAATAGCTGACATGTTCCGTTTAAAACTGATCGTTTCATTATTTTGTCATAGAGCCATAAGCTTGAGAGCATGGATGGTTGAAACTTACATCCGGTTTCTTCAGTATCTGGGGCGAGCGCCAAAAGACATGGACAAGTTAACTTCCAAGCTGAAAACACTAGACGAATTGGACGCCATTGCGACAGAACAACCCAACAGAACTGTGTCATTTTCCGCATAGCAACATAAATAAAATACAGTCGAACGTCCACGTGCGACCACCTCTCCAAAGCGACCACTTTACGTCCAAACCTCTCGTAAGCGACCACCTCTCCTAAGCGACCACTTTACGTCCAAACCTCTCCTAAGCGACCACTCTACCAAAATACCAAATTTCTACCAGTCAAATGACTATAGTCCAAACCTTTCGTAAGCGACCACCTCTCGTAAGCGACCACTTCTCCAAAATTCCAAATTTCTCCCAGTCAAACCACTATAGTCCAAACCTCTCGTAAGTGACCACCTCTCCTAAGCGACCACTTTTCGAAAATACAGAATTTCTTCCAGTCAAATCACTGTAATCCAAACCTCTCGTAAGCGACCACCTCTCGTAAGCGACCACTTTACCAATAAATACCAAATTTTTTTATTACCTGCCGTAGTTTTCAGGGATTCATGCCTTTGAGGGTGTTCTGTTTATGATGTTTATGATGAAAACACCCCGCATATTTGCTGTGATCCATATTGTCTCCATGGTCAAACTTTTACAATAATCGATCAATTATCTATTTAGCGTGGTCAGAGAACACTTAGCTATATAGTTCCAACAATTCCAAAGTGCCCAAAGTGAAAAAGGTATTAGATGAATCACGCCCCCGAAAGCCCGGGGGGTACTCCCTATAATGGGCTATACGGGGATGCTGCACCCGAAAGGGGTACCTTTTTGAGGCTGGAGGTATATGAAAGGGTAGGGATTTCACGAAGTATAGGAAAACCGTAGGGAAAACACGAGTTGAAGTATAAAAATGTAGGGAAAACTGCCATTTAAGTATTATAAAAAGCGCCTTTCAAAATATAACAAACAGACGCACATAAACGCTATATGAAAGGGGTAACATTTTCAGTGAATGGTATATGAAAGGGGTACCATTTTCAATGAAAGGTATATGAAAGGGGTACCTTTTCTGTCAAAAACGGTATATGAAAGGGTAAGGGTTTCGACCTCGGGGCGGAGCATCCCCGTACAAAAATTTGTTGAGTCTCGGACCACAAACCAAGTGCGCCGCCTGGTACGAAAACCCAAAAACCCAGTGGGAAAAATGGGAACGTACACCCCAACCAAATGCAGGCGCACGAACCTTTGGGGGTTAAAGGTTAAAAACAAAGTAAACAAAGTGTATAAAATAAAATTGAAAAGGTCGAGAGTTGAGATGAATACATAACGACCAACAAACCTTATATACGTTACAACAATAGAGTCAATTAACGCCAAAGCGGCTCACGTGCGTTCATACCAATAGGAAATTATTTACATTCTCTGTCACTGCCACTTACAGTTTAGTTCCGCCGAATGTAAATACATTTCCTATTTATATTCACGACAAACAAACAAAATGGTTGTGCAGCTCGAACTATGGGCTGCTGAGGAATACAAAGAGCGGGTAAATTAGAGACCTAAAGATAATGATACAGCTAGACGACTCTCTAAGGAGTCTTCAATATACCCGTCTTTGGCGTTTTCTGAACGCCATCTACCATGCCGTTTGAACAACCTGTCGGAGACGCCACGATTGGCAGCAGCGGAAGCGCCACCACTCCTGAAACTGTGCCACGAATAAAATTTGGGATTTATGCCCGCGTCAGTTAACTTTGTTAGTAGCTCCTCCCTACACCTTGTATAATATATCTTGGACCCCAAGCGAATAAATTGACTGCCAGACTTTGTCTGAATGTTACCAAAAAGAAAATCGTCCCCACCAGTGGTAGATGAAGGCAAGGTGATTCTGGCCTGAAATAAATAATTAACGAGATTGACCCAGGGACATAGATCTGTAGCTGACTTAACAATAGGAACGAAGGCGCCTTAACGATACTGATTGGTTTTACTGCTCTGAATGAAAAGCTCAAATAAGTCGCGTGTGAAACTATATCTTTAAGTTTTAAGTTAGACAGTTCATCAGATCTAAGGAAGCCCGTAAAAGCAAGGAGAGCCATGGCCATAAACCTTGTGTCCACTAAAGAACCGTCCAGACTTTGGTGCAACTTCAGCAAAATTTCCGGTGTTATGGGAATCTTTTTGGAAACCTGATGGGGAAGTCTCCTTTTGGCTGACTCCAAGACTTTCTGTGGAAGCGTGTGACTGGTCGGGGACTCAAAACCAGCTATTTCATGAGCCCAGCGTATACTGTACAAGGCGGTCTGGACTGGAGATGGAGACGTAGAGGCTTGAAGAACGGTAAGCAAGTACCAAGAAACATAGGCAGGAGAAGCTGGCAACACTGTAATCTCCGGAAACCTGCAGGCCTAGGCACGCCAATGTTTAAAACCGTTGAGGTAGTAAATCGTAGTATTGTCGGCCCTGGAACCAAGAACGACTTCCGGTAATTTTTCAACCAAACGACGTAGGCCAGGATCCTTGACATGGTTGAGATCGGCCCACATGGGACTGGTAAAAACATCTGTGGAGACAAAAGAAGCAAACAAAGGTAGACAGGAAAAGAACAAAGCAAATGATAAAACTAAGGATAAGCAAACACGTAACAGGGAGATACGGGGAAATGCAAAAAGAAAACCCCACACATAGCCACCAAGGCTAAACACATGGCCACCGAGGCTAAAAACGTATTCAACAAGAGTAAAACGACACAAGGCCACCGAGGACTGACCTGAACTTATTTGCCACATGGCCACCGAGGCCCACGTAAACGCCACCCAGGCAAAACACATGGCCACCGAGGCCCAAGTAAACGCCACGGAGGCACAAAACAAACAGAAATAAACACGAGATCGGGAACTGTACAAGTTCCGTAACAAACAGTTAATGTAATCGAAAAAACAAAACATATAAACTAGACTGAGCCGTAAAACTATGCATCGCAAATATAATGAATAACAATTAGATAAGCGAATGGCTAACACGTGAGACTTAAAATGAAGCCCTTCAAAGATAGACTCCGTAAAGCCCCTAACAAAAATACCGCAACGTCAGTGAAAATAATGCTACCCTTCACACAAGAAAAGAAAGGGGAATGAGGGTCAAAAAGCATAGGCAAGGGAGACGAAACCCATGTGGGTACTATAAGGGTTCCGATGGCTTTGCAATCTGCGAGATGCCTAATAACCCGAGGAACAAGCCAATTATTCTCCCCTCCTCAATCGTAACAAAACGCGTCCACACCTTCGGACTCTGGATTCCAATAACGAGAATAGAACCTAGGTACCTTGCGGTTGCGATAATTGGCGAAACGGTCCACGGAATGAAGGTCCCAAATGGAACCTACGTGATAAAAGAACTCGAATAAAACACCCCAATCATCAAAATCAACAATCCTACTAATAGAATCAGCATGTTATTAACCCTATTCGGCCTGGGGGGGGGGGGGGGGGGGGGCACAAAGTGCCCGCGCTAACTTCCAACATTCATAACTTCTTTAATATGTATTCAAACGCCATCAAACTTTGTGACTTTTCCTAAAATTTATCTAACAACAATTTCATATGACAATTTTTTGATCACGTGACTTGACGTTTCCATGGCAACTAGATTTTGACAGCCATGTTTTTGGAAATTTGCATATTTATACCTTTGAATGAAGAAAAACAATGTTTATTGGTAGAACTTTTGTATTTTACGTCATTTAGCGTTTATTTATTGGTTTTGATTAATTTTGCGTCAATTTTGACGGTTTTTAAGAGGTTTTAAAAACATTCAGAAATCCAAGATGGCGGCCGGATCCAAGATGGACCTCAGGACCTAATAATGAAAGGGATATTACGGTAATCAGTAAACCACTGTACTGAACAGCCCGCTAAAGATCTACAAAAGCTAGAAAGACAAACATGAACGGCCTTGCCGGCTCGCGTCAGGTAGAGCTGCGAGCAATCTCCCAATAGGTCTTCCATTAAGAAACCGAACGTTGTCTCTCCAGAAGACAAGCTCGTCCTTAACGGAATCCTTCAGAGGGAATTTGGAATCCCAACTAGTCGACCTGAGAACAATCAGTCATATGAATAAATTTGGTCATCAAGTTGGTGACATTCCCAACAGCTAAATAAAAGGAATTAATGCGCCCGGCAAGAGCAGCAAGTTCCCTCGCAGTACAATAATCAGCTTCCAAAAGTGAGATGATAGAAGACAAGACGTGCTGGAGTTTCTTACCAGGAACAAAGAGCAAACCCTGGGGGAGATCAATGGTAAAACCCAACCAATCAAGGACCTAAGTGGGTGCCCAAATGGATTTTCCATAATTGGGAACAAAACCAGACGAAATCAAGTTCGATTAAACAACGGTACTATGGGAGAAAGCGGCCTGGTACGAAGGGGCCTCCCCTAAACCATCGTCAAGAAAAACCACGATGTGAATGCCCAGCTGTCTCCAGTAGGAGACAAGCGGTCTGAAGAGCTTAGTAAAAACGTAGGGGCCGTGGAAAGACCAAATTGCAAAACTCTAAAACAAAAGTATCTAACCCTGCCCTTGTAAAACCAGAAAAAAAAATGACTAATGAGGAGAGAAAATCTCGATAAGATGATAGCCACTCTAAAACTGAGTCGAACGAAAACAGAAAATGACCCCGATCTAAATAATTAAGAGCAACCCTGAGATCCTCGAACTTAACACTTGCTACCAGAGGTGCATGTTAATAAACCTAAGGTCCAAAATTAAACGCTGCTTCCCTGAAGATTGAACAGAAACAGACAAAGGATAACATTGTCAGGTAAACTATCCGATTCAAAAATACGATTGGAAACCAACAATTCGAAGATCGCCTCCTCCACAAAGTCAGGATGAGCTAAAGCTGACTTGTTGTTACTAGAAAAACTGACGGGTGGAGTGGAATGAAAAGGAATACGATAGCCTAGATCAATAACATCTAAGATAAACTGACTTGCACCTGATAGAACGCCAAAACTGAGCGTGACGTGCCAGCTACAACAATGTTAGGATTAATACCCTGTTCATATTCACAATAATCTAAGTCCTCTACAACAAAGATCAGTAACTTATCTCCTTCCTGGCACACATGAAGTTGACCAAAGTCCATCATGCACGTCTGCTTGGTTGGGTCGCCGAAAGTTGAGGATTCAGAGCAGGACACTGATTACGGTAATAACCAAAAGCTCCGCAGCTAAAACAGGAACCGCCGCGAAAACCGCGAGACGCTCTGGGCCAGTAAGTGGAGTTGAAGGGACCCCGACTAACGGCAGGTGAAACGGAAGACTTCTTTCAACTCTTCTAAGGCCTTTTCAACTTGCGGAGGAGTCGCTTGAAGACATGAAGAAGCAGATTGCACGTGTTCAAGGACCTCGGAATTGACGAGAAATTGTTTTTCGTTCCCTTTTTTCTGAAATTTCTGCACGCTAACCACGGCGGTCTTGAGCTTCTTTAAAGCCGTATTATGCTCTTCAGATAATTCGCGTTTCAAAGACGATAAACCTGACCGAAGTTCGTCTTTAAGATCAGCGATGGATCGAGCTAAACCGGTAACTTCTGAGTCGGACGGCATAGTGAAATTGAAAAGTTCGAGAGCTGAGATGAATACATAACGACCAACAAACCTTATATACGTTACAACAATAGAGTCAATTAACGCCAAAGCGGCTCACGTGCGTTCATACCAATAGGAAATTATTTACATTCTCTGTCACTGCCACTTACAGTTTAGTTCCGCCGAATGTAAATACATTAATGTCTAGTCCGAAGAAGATAGAAAAAAAGAAAAAGAAAAGGTCCTGAACGAGACTTAACCTCGGGCCTTCCGACTGTCGTTCCGCGCGCTAAACCACTCGGCCATCGCGTTCATCGACTTAGATCATACTAAATTTAATTACTTCAAGGTAGATACGCATCAAAACGCGTGTCTCGGTTAAAAAATCCTTTTAGATCAATTTTAATGTTGCATTAAAGACTCCAAATGCGAAACATCTTTAAGCTTATTGTTGTTTATATTCGTTTTCAACAAATTAGTTTTTGTTATCGCTGGATTCACGCTGTTCTTGTTAGGAAACGCATTCGTAACAAAGCATTACGTCACTAAGTTTACAGCTGATGGAAGGAGTGAGTGAATCAGCCACCGTTATCGATAACCCGTTCATACCGCATGCGCTTATTCACGGGTTAAAAGTGACGAAAGGCTACTTCACTGTAAGCAATTTGCTGTTTGAACTTCACTGTAATGCACGTATCCTTTTTGGATTCGTTCCGACGAAGGGCTAGCGCTCGAAACGTCAGCTATTTGAATCTTTTTACGGTGGTCAATTTACCTTATCGACTCAGTCGATAAAACTAAATTCTCGTGTTTCATCCCCCCACCGACGCAGCACCACAGTTTCTCTAGAAACTAACCCCATCCTTTTCGTACAGACGATCGATCAGATTGCAAATACAAGTGCCAGTTCGATCAAATTTTTAAATTTTTCGGAAGGGAATAATGTATTTATAGTGACCTGTCCAAACCGTTTTTCAATCCGATCAAGGGAAAACGGTTTTTTTCGGCCGTACTTTTCGCATTTGCACGGCCGCCATTAAATTTGAATGTCTATGAAGTTCTAGTCACTTTCGCTGGCTATCTTTTGAAACTTCAGGAACATGCAAATTATGGCGGCCGTACAAATTCGAAAAGTACGGTTGAAAAAAAAAAAAACGTTTTCCCGTGATCGGTTGAAAAAATGGTTTGGAATGGTTACTAAATACATTATTTCCTTTCAAAAGTGCCGCATAAAAGGAAATTTAAAAATGTGATCGAGCTGGCACTAACTTTATTGTTTGTACAGCTGGAAAATGCTTGGAATGTTATAAGCCGGCTTTCTTGTTCTTGTTCTTTAAAATTGATGTTTTTTAATGGCAATTAAACTGTAATTAAGTATTTGGATGTGGGTAGTAATGGCAATGGACAGTCCAACGAATTCAAAAATATATTGCAAACTAGTGAAAGAGAATCCGTGGCCACCTTTCAATAGCGAAGAAAAAATTGCCTAGTTCACTATTTTTTTTCTCCCCACTGATATGAAATTGCAGGCAGCTGTCACTTTCACTTTGCTTTCAAATGCGAAATTTACCACCATCGTCGGGTATATGTCATGTAGAGCTACCGATATCGAGAGCACTCTGACCCGGCATATTTGGACAGTGTATCAATGTGTTGAATTGTTATTTGAGACAGAGCGCATATTATTACCATAGCCTGCCCGAGAGAGATAGATCGCGGGCTATTTTAGCCAGAGTTTCTGTACACAGTCAAGAAAATGCGAGAAAAACTGTAGCACAGACATCATGATTCCAGCCTCGTTACAAGTTAGCAAGAAAGCAAGACTTTATTTAAGAATGATAACGGTTAATAATGTTTAAAACACTAATAAATAATTAATACCGTGATAATACTATTCCACATAACTTAAATTTAATACCTAGTTTACACAGAATATAACTGAACGGCATACATTAAAACCTAGAAAAACAATGGAAACTACGAAAAATTTTGAAAAAAGATACTATAAAAACTACTGCAATTTTGAACGAGTGACAAGCGTATTAAATGGGCCTTAATCACGCTCCGCCATTTTGTATAAAAACAAAAGATTTGCCCCACTAATAAAAAGATTTAAAACACTATTAAATACATGTAATTCAGTAGTGATAATACTATTCCACATAACTTCAATTTAATACCTAGTTTACACAGAATATAACAATGGTATACATTTCAACCTGGAAAAACAATGGAAACTACGAAATATTTTGAAAACAGATGCCAAAGATTTAACCCACTAATAAATCAATCAAGCCTTTATTTAACGTGGTCAGTACGATTAGCTTAAGAGCTAGTTTCCAGGTACGCCACAAAATAATAAAGATAAAAGATACAAAATAAAACTTCATTAAAAGCCAAAACGATAATAATCACGCCCCGCCATTTTGTATAAAAACAAAAGATTTACCCCACTATCGCTGTGGATAGCGACATTTTTAAAGGTTTTCATCAGGCGGTTAGGTCTATTCGCTACTTGTCGCGGAATTCTCGCAACTCCGCGCTTCGCTGGTATCAATCACTGAGGACTGTATCTTTTTAATTTTAAAAAACTATTTATTTTTGCGTATCAATCAGCTCCCACACAGTTGGGACAATCCAATACATTCTAATACAGTGCCTTAGACGATCTTAACAGATCAAAATATCGAGAAAACTAACTTATTTCTTAACCTACTTAGACCTAAATTGTCCTTACTTTAGAGTATTTTTCCAGCAATCATATGTAGAGTAAAATTACACGACTACAGTATTGTAACAGATCTAAATTTGGTACATGTAGCAAGCTTAGTAAATGCTAGCCTCCTACGCAGACGTTTAGGGCTCGTCACGCAATAGGAAAGATTGCGTGACGAGCCTTAAGGCCGTCTGCGTAGGAGGCTAAGTAAATGCGTGCAGTTACATCAGTCTTGTGCAGTAATTTTGTTTACAATTGTGAAATCTTATGTCACGAAATCCATTAAATCAAATAACTTTAATACTACAAGTTCTAATTGATATTTTATTACGCAGAAATCACTAAGTCACGCTAGCCGTGATTCTTTCCCGACACTACTCCACTATGTGTATCACTGTGATTGTGATTGGTGAAATTTGATACCCATTGGACCAATCTGTACCATTGCGGACCAATTTCTACCTGTAATTCCTCCATTTTGAATATGGAGTTAACAGGTCATAAAATACATTGTTTGTGTGGGAAAAACTGGAATCCAATGTCAAATAATTATCCTTATATTTCATATTTAACAAGTTTATGAATGGTAAACTTAAGATATTAGATTAAAAAAAATTCTGTTAAATTTGAGAGATTTACCATGGCTATAAAGAGCAAAGATCGCGAGTTAATTTTTCATAGATTTGTCCGTAAAACCTGTTTACCATTCATAAATTTTTTACACCCAAATATGGCGGATTTTGAGGAGGATCTTAAACCACAAGTTCAGTCAATCATAGTGATACACATCCAGTTGATTTATGCGTTCGAAACATCGCGACCCACATCGAAAGTCTTGAAACTTATTGACCTTAATTAGAAAAAAATATGTGGTCGTTTGATGAAAATATTCGCGTTTGTTTAAAAATCGGGTTTTTCTAAAAACGTTTGTAACTCTTAATCGCTTATCTCATTTGCACTAAAATTTAACGTCCTGTACATTACCCTACCAAAACTTACAGAAATCGGTTAACGCTTACGATTTATAAGAGGGAGCCTCCTCGCCATTAAATAGCCACGGGCCACCTTAAAAAAAGTTGCGGTTGAACAGTACTTTAGAGCAGTTTTCAATTGAGTGTCGAAAGTAATTACATAATTGCTTTGGTTTTGCATTGCTACGCTTTGTGATTGGCTAAAAAAAATCTCGCGCCACTTTCTCGACCAATGAGAAGTAAAACCAAAACCAATCGTGACTTGTTTGCACGCGTTTTCCCGCGCTAGGCGCCACCGACATGTTATTGCTTCGAGCTCTGATTGGTTCATTGGATTGTTTACGACTGCTATGATTGGTCAGAGTAATTACTTTGGTTTTGGTTTTACGACAAAATAATTAAAACTGCTCTAATTTGGTGATTTCACACTACTGGCTTCTTAGTACATCCTAAGTGCACTTGAAATCTACTTTGAATGTGAAAGAGTAAAATACACATTCTTGACTTCAATACCACTATGTCACCATGGAAACATAACTGTTTCAAAGGAACCGAAGTACGCCGCCAAGAATGATCTACACCACACTTGAGAAGTCACGTGACCAATGGGAAAACAGAATCAAAGGCCCACCTTTACCCAAAATGCTGTGCGCGCTGTGATCACTTTCAGTGCTGAATTTCGTGTAACACGAAATTCACGCTTGAATGCGTGCAACCAATCAGATCACGCGTATGAATAATGGCGCATTTCAAAACAAAAACAAACGACCGCTATACGTCTTTTGGTTGAAAGCGGGCCTTTAAGCGAACTAAAAGACACGTAGCGTGCAGAGGCGCAAACAATTTGATAGCGATTGACAGCTCAGTTATGTTTAAAGTAATACACCTTCTTATCAGGAGTGAACACCAATTTTCTGAAGTGTTACTCGAGAATCTGAAGTGCGCTTGAGTCAAGCTTGCTTTAGATAAACTTAGCTTACAGTGTTTAACCAACAAATGAGGGCTGTTTCATTTTAATTGTTTTCACTCAGGTATGTAAACTGATTAAATTTGGGATAAAAATAATTTTTTGTTCATGACCTAAACTTGGCTTGGGTGCTTTTGACCAGGAAGTGGCTTAAAAGGAAATAATGTATTTTAAAATAACCTGTCCAAACCGTTTTACAATCAGAACACGGGAAAACGTTTTTTTTTTCGGCAGTACTTTTCGCATTTGCACGGCCGCCATTAAATTTGCATGTTTCCGAAGTTCCAAAAGATAGCCAGCGAAAGTGACTGGCCGTGCAAATGCGAAAAGTACGGCCGAAAAAAACCGTTTTTCCTTGATCGGATACAAAATCGGCTTGGGCAGGTTATTGAATACATTAGTTCCTTTCGAAAGTGCAAAAAAGCGAAAATTAAAAACATAAAGTTATAAACCAGAAAATGGTGCTAGAACCTTACCTCCACGATGCCCAACTGAAAGTTTCAGATAATTATCAAGTCTTTGACCTTGAATGTAACCACTCTTTTTATTTGCGGCTGATTTCACGCAATGATGGTGAAATATGTGAAGAATTTTACATGGATTCTTTATTTTATATCCCCCATATGTTCTAAACTTAAACATCAGAACTTGCTCGATACCACCCATGTTAGATCGATAGTCAATCGTGTCTAGTAACTCTGAGGGAACTGGGACGAGCAATCTGAACAGATATCCATCATGGGAGCCATCATATACTGACTTCGGGCCACAAAAATCTCTCGCGTGACTGCATAGACGAAGGTTTTTAGGCGTTTCATGTCTTGTTAAAAAGTACATCGTTTTGTTGCTTAGAATGGTTTCGTTCAGATGCTCAAATCCTTGACCGATGTAACAGTCGCCTTGCAGTATCATTGTGTTTTTTTGCAGTAAATGATTTGATGCGTACCCAAATGCATCTTTAAAAGTCATACGCTTACCAAGGGAATGGAAGACGAGTTTACAGTTATGGACCAAATTAAGAGCTTGGATGAAATGACGATCTTGATCCCTTTCCAAAAGGACGTGAATTTCCTGGACCTGAAAATAAAACAAAATATATTTGATGTAAAATTTGACTATTTAAGGACGCCATGAGTGGTCCCGTTATGTTGCCAGGACTCACGTTACCCCACCCTACATAGGAGTAAATCTCTGGTTTGAAGACGACTGTATTATCTCCTCTAGCGTGCTCTGAAGACATCAACTAAAAAGTATAAGGTCTCTATGGTACACATATGCATTTTTTTATATCCAAATGGGAGTGGGTGAAAGGAGGTTAAGCCTAAAGAATACCGTTCAGAAGGACGTCGGACACCTTATTGAAACTTATATAACGGAGTAACTGGTTAGCTTTCAGTTGATGTTATGGGTAGCAGTTTATATAGTTAAATTTAGGCCTGAACAACCCGAGAAGCTGGGTGGTACAGGTTCAATCCTGAGTGGGGGATTTTAGATTTTCTTTTTTACACTTAAAAATTTATTGAAAATAAAATTCTAAGTGTCGACATTACGTTATATAAGTCTTAATAAGGTGTCCGACGTCCTTCTGAACGGTATTCTTTAGGCACAACCGTGAAAGGAGAGGGGGGAGGGGTTACAAAGTTTCTTACTCTCGCAGCTTTTGCCTCTCGAAGAAACGTTTGAGTATCACAAATTTTCTTATCGGAGACGGACGCATGACATACAAAAGTTTATACTTAAAGGGTTACTGTCCCGTCGAAATAGCAAATCTTCAAATGCCACCAAATATACAACTTAGTTGGATAAAAAGATTCTATAGAGTAAAACAAAAGCAGTAGTTTTGGTGGTGTATGGATTTAAGATAGGCGTATGCCGCAAAAATTCTTATTTAAACCATATTTAAGGGTAGAAAATTGAAAATTGACACCCTATTTAAGGGAAAAACGATAACTCAGAATTGTGTGAACAGGTAGACTGCTAGCTTCCCTTTTCAGTCAATCGTGCGGGCTTGCTGATCACGAAAACAAGCTCGGCGAGACTGGAGCGAGCGAACGAGCCGAGGGGAAACTGGGGGAGAGGCGGAACTCCTTTTCCGCCTCTTCCCCAGAGCCCACTCGGTTCGAATTATTTTCGCTCGCTCGCCGCTCGGATCGCCGATCGCGTATATGCTCTCCCGCTCGACTATCCAGAGAGGAACTGCTAGCAGTCTAGTGAACAGATAGTTTTTATTTCTTTTCTGTACATGGAAAGTTTAGCCGTAAGGTATAGAATACTAGATGAAGCCTTGTTTCGTGAATACGCCTATTCCCGCGGCACATACCTATATAGCTTTCCTCCCTCGCTCGGTTATGTTTTCAACACACAAGCAAGTGAACTTACGTGAAGACTGAGTAAGTTTTGTTTTAAGCTATAGATGTATTCCTCCTGTCGCTTCACCAAGTGGTAAGTATCGTTAGAACTACCGGAAGTGTTAAGCACTGGAAACTGGATGATCAGATGTAGTCGAGCACTTCCTGTTTTAAAGTTCAATAAAAATGACTTACAATAAACCATCGATCGGGAACATTGTTCTTTATTGCGATTGCGTATATTCAACACTCACTCAGTCATTCATTTACATTCATAATGTAAGTTAGTGTTATTTACATTAGTATAGTAGTAGTTTTTTGTTATCATTTAGATTAGATTATGTCATGTCGGCATGTCTGAAAAACAGTTTTACTGAGCCGTTTTACCGTGTTGAAATAAAGTTAATTGTTTGATTGAAATCCTTTATTAAGCCCCCCCCCCCCCCCCCCCCCCCCCCCCCCCCCCCCCCCCCCCCCCCCCCCCCCCCCCCCCCCCCCCCCCCCCCCTCCTCCTTCTCAATTAAGCCGCCCGGCTCCCCTCTCCTATAAGACCTTCCTTTTTTGGAGCAAACGCCCTTGAAATACATAAGCCCGCAAGGGGCTTAATAGAGGATTTACAGAACACTTGGCCCGTCTGTCAGTGGGTCCGTCAGTCAGTTTAATATTCAGTCAATCGTCCTGTCTATCGCAAATACATGACGCCCTTTTAAATCAGCGTTACGCTAGAGTCATGGAATGCTTACCATATATGGAATAAATTGAGTTGGGATGTCAACCGTTGAATGATGGTAAGGATTTCTCTAAAATCAGAATTCCAATAGAATAAGCTGAAAGAGATGTCACCCACCATTTACATTTCGTTTTCCGGTTTTTGTTTAGCCCTTGTTATATGACTGCAACCGAGAAAAATAGAGAAATGGTATTAAAAAGATATTTCGCTTGGTTCGTACCAACCGGGTCGAAAGGAGTAACTTAGAATGCACTCCACACAGATTCCCAGCCAAAATTTCCGATAAATTAACTGTCGCATTTGCTTTCAATGGCAAGCACCCGTGAACTCTGGCACGACTGGTACTACTGGTCACGACTGTGTATCCAAGGGTAGAGAAAACAAACCCATCTTACCATTAACATTTCTCGTTGCAATACACTCATCCTTGTCATCCTTAAGCTCATCCAATGAAATTATTCTTTGCTTTTGAGTGACAACCTTAAGCTCATCCAATGAAATTATTTTTTGCTTTTGAGTGACAAAGTGAGTGCTATACCCCCAGTATGACCACAAAGCCAGAACCATGAGCCCCATCAGAACAGGTATGCGATGATGTGTGCACTAGAAAAAAAAAAGATAATCAAAATATTGTACAAAGTTAAGGTGATTCCCTAGGATTGCATTGCGCATCACTACTACGTATAATATCTTGCGTCATTTGCGCGTGCATGAGCGCGCTCATTCCAAAGCAAGAGTTCCCTTAGTAAATAAGCGTTGTTTTCTCCTAAACGAGCATGGTGACCAATTGTTCCGCTATTAATTATGCATAACAATAATTCTAATATTTCATTGCTTATAATAACGTTTTGGAAATAATGGTTGCCTCGAGGATTTTTGCGTTCTGCTGATGTAGCAGTGACACTTATGCCCGTAACTCTTTTAAGGTAAGGAAACATTTCCGGTGTAACAATAGAGAAATCGCAACCAATCAAAGCGAAGAACTGACGAAATCGGAAGTGGTTCTGATGATTCTCTTTGAATTCTTCATATGCTCATAACTCGAATAATATTCCATCTATTCACTTCAATTGAAGACTAAGTAGGCTATCAAGTTTTAGAATTTATCTGCCACTACAAATTAAAGTATTTCAGCAGCCTAAACCGAGTTTTCTTGTGACTGGGAGAAATTATAATTCTTCATGCTTACCTTTGAGAATTCATTACTCGAATAATATTCCATCGTAAACACTGAGTTACGGCTAAAGAGTAAGCGATCAAGATTTCAGAATTTATCTGCCATTACTGACTAGAATTTAATTTTAGCCTGTCGAGCCAATCAAGAAAGCGTTGAAGCTAGCGGAGATGCCAGCTGGCAAGTTGAAAGTATTCTCCCCGTCGTTACGCTTGACTCAGTTTGATAAATAGTTTTACATGTAAACTTATCGCCAGCGTTCAATTTATTTATTTATTTGCCCAATATCAAAAAGTTTACAGGATTTTACATTTGATCAATAGCATACTTAATATTGAGCAGGAAGTTTCGGAAGCCTTGCTAGGCTTATCGAGGAAACTCCCTGTCTGGTTACATCAATCATATATTGTTATAATGTCATGACGGATATTGACTAGTTACATTCTCTAATTATTACATTGCTGATTTTAATGTTATATTCCAGTGGATGATTACAGTATCTATATTAGTTTCCAAGAATCGATTTCTTAAAGTGCACCTAACCCCCAATTTTTTTTTCTTTTAATCAACTCAATGTAAGGGGTGGCGAATGGTACCTTCAAAATTGTGGGTCTCGGAAATCAAATCAAGACTTTACCATTATTTCTACTTCTCAATTTACAATACGCAGTTCACAGCTTAAGGATAATCAATTTAAGAAATACTAAATAAAAACTGTTGATAGTCAATTGATTTGTAAAAAAAATATTACTTGGAGGTGGAAACAAGTAGTTGTATAATAAACGATTCTTGATTTGACGTCATCTTATTAACATTTTGTAAATTCAAACCTCTATAATTCACTAACGCAACGTTAAAAACAAGAAATATTTAACTATTCAACTTTTCAACGTACATAGAGTTGATTAAGCGAAAAAAAAATTTTGGGTTTAGGTGCACTTTAAATTTTCGCATAAATGTAAAAATAGTACTACTGTCGGTACAAGTGAATTCGGCAAAATTAAAACAAAACACGAAAACAATACACACTGCGGTTATAAACATGACAAAACAACGCATGTTGTAAAAAAACTTTGATTAATGACTTGACGTTTCGTATGCTTCAACCACAGGCAGCCCAACCGTGGTGTGTGAGTCACATCAAATTGCAGATTCGAAGCCGCTACACAGTAATGAAATATAGGTAAAAATACGATTTGTCACGGAATTGAGAAGCGATAGAAAAATAAAAAATATTACACAATAAAGACTTCTTACCTTTACTTTATTGCCCCTTGATGTGTCCTAACCGGTTTAAATGCATTTTTACCACTTTTGTCACTCGCCCCACTATCCTCTTTTATAGTGGATAGTGGGGCGAGTGACAAAAGTGGTAAAAATGCATTTAAACCGGTTAGGACACATCAAGGGGCAATAAAGTAAAGGTAAGAAGTCTTTATTGTGTAATATTTTTTATTTTTCTATCGCTTCTCAATTCCGTGACAAATCGTATTTTTACCTATATTTCATTACTGTGTAGCGGCTTCGAATCTGCAATTTGATGTGACTCACACACCACGGTTAGGCTGCCTGTGCTTCAACATACATCTTCAGAAGTGACGGTTGGATATAATACAATAAATTTAAATGTTACGGAGAAAGATTGGAACCTAATTTAAAAGAAAAATCTACTTGTTTTTGCCACTAAGAGGAGCCATTTTGTGTTTGATGGCCAGTACTATGATCAGGTTGACGGAGTCGCCATGGGCTCTCCTTTGGGCCCGGTTTTAGCAAATATTTTTATGTGTCATTTTGAAGAGAAGTGGATGATGAATAACAGCGATTGTCCTACTGTCTGGTTTAGATACGTTGATGACACTTTCACTTTATTTCGCAACAAAGACACAGCTATTAAACATGTTTCTTCATTATCTAAACAGCCGGCATGTGAACATTCAATTTACCATCGAATTTGAACAGAACCAAGAAATTCCGTTCCTTGACGTCTCTATCAAACGCCATAACAACTCCTTTTCAACATCCATCTACCGCAAGAAAACTTTCACTGGACTTTATACTAAATGAGACTCATTCATCACACCTCGAAAGTACAAGATTAACCTCATCCGAACACTCACTTATCGCTGTCTCCGCATCTGTTCCTCACCCTCTTTGTTGCAGTCTGCCCTAGATGATCTGAAGAATCTTTTGTCACGCAATGGTTACCCCCGGGGTATTATTACTTACAACATGAACGATGTTGTGACCAGAAGCCAAAACAAGTCAAAAGATCCTGTCACTACGGTACCCAAAAGAGATGTTTTCATCGTTTTGCCTTATCTAGGGTTCCACAGTAAAGTCATAAAACAGCAACTTAAATCCTGTATCTGCAAGTTCTATGGTTGTTTTAACCTTAGAATTATGTTTCGAAACACTCGCCGTATTAAGTCTTTTTTCCCCTACAAGGACAGACTTAGCCGCTCTCTCATGTCAAAGGTCGTTTACAAGGCAAGCTGCTGGGGCTGTGACGATTTTTATATAGGTAAAACAAAGCGTCGATTACATGACAGAAAAACTGAACATTTAAAAGAACTCACGAAGGGTTGTCACGCATCAGCCATTGCAGATCATATGACTTCAACGGGCCACAACATTAAATGGGATCATTTTGAAATTTTAACAACTGGGCGATCGGATATCCATTGTAGAATTAAGGAGACATTATGTTAAAACCAGCTTTAAATGAAAATGTGGGTGGTGAGAAACGTTTTCTTTACTAGCCTTGTATATATGTTTATATTTTCTAGCAGACTTTAAGATAGGTCTGTATATTATCTTTTTTTCTCACTATTGTCATTTCTTTTAAATTAGTTCCAATCTTTCTCCGTAACATTTAAATTTATTGTATTATATCCAACCGTCACTTCTGAAGATGTATGTTGAAGCATACGAAACGTCAAGTCATTAATCAAAGTTTTTTACAACATGCGTTGTTTTGTCATGTTTATAACCGCAGTGTGTATTGTTTTCCTGTTAAAGTTGAAATGGCCAAAGAAATGAGTTAAAACAAAACACGCCAAGGTACGGGGTTAAAAGAATAAGCTAGAAACTACAAACATCTCGGAAGCTCTTGCGATCACAGCTGATTTGAGTTGACACCTCTTTGCCCGGGGTATCACATCGGACGTTCGAGGTTTTCGAACTCAATGGCCGTTTTTATGCTAGAGACGTTAAAGTCGTCTAGACGCAATTAACGTCTCAGACGTTAAATGCGTCTGGTATAAAAACGGGACGCATTAAAGTAGATGGCAACAGAGAAAAACACGAGATTTTCTAACAAAAACTATTTTCTGAAGTAACTGGACACGACTAAAGTCGTCCCCAAATAAATTTTAAGAGCACGAATATACAAATAGGGCTAAATTCGTCCTCGTTAAGGCCGTCCCGTTTTTATACTGGACGTATTTAACGTCTGAGACGTTTAAGTCGTCTGTTAAGTGCGTCTGAACGACGCACTTAAAAGAAGACGTTAAAGTCGTCAGACGTTAAATCCGTCTGGCTTATTTTCCGTTTTTATACTAGACGTTAAAGTCGTCTCGAGACGACTTTAACGTCTCAGACGATATTAACGTCTGTAGCATAAAAACGGCCAATCAAACCAAATCTAGACTACGAGCAGTCCCTCTTTTCCAGCTTAGTCCGTCGAGCGAGAAACGAAAAAACATGGGCAGGCTGAAAACTGGGGCGAGCTTTTCATTCAAATGCAGTTTAAAAAGAGTGAAAGCGTCAAGAAAAACTGCATTTGAATGAATAGCTCGATCTCTTTATTGCCGAGGAGTTAGTCAGAGCTATTTGCAGGGAGTAATACACTGTAATTTAAGTTTGAGGAAACTTCCCGTGGTAATTTAATGATAATTTGAGAGACCTATGGAATGTTTTGACCGCACATTTCAAACATGAAAAAACACGTGTTAAAAATGTTTCAGCGATTTATTCAAAATCAAACAGTTTAATTTGTTTGAGATTTTCCAATTTAGTGTGCTAGACTGTGTAGATTATAGCGTATTTATTCGCTTGTCGTGGGTAGCTCCAAAATCGAAAGATAATTAGGAAAAACTGTTTTTCACCATGTTTGTTTACCGTTGCTATGGAAACGCCGGTTAGCATAAAAAGAGCATCGCTCAAAACTTCGGTAGGGTCGTACCTCTCATAAACCTCTATTTTCATTGGCCGTTCTAAAACAGTACCTGCTATTGTTTATAGGGATAGGGGCATTGTTTAGGTCATTCGTCTATTGTTTTGGTGAGTCAATAAAACAACTCGTTCAAAGGAGGTACGACATGACCGCAAAACTTTCATCCAAGTCTAACATCTGGTATCAAGTTCAGATTCATTGAGCTAAAGTAAGATTATGTGTAAGCGCATTCAAAAAGGGAAGTGTGACCCAAAAAAACTACTTGGAGCCATCTTAAGGTGACTGAACACAGTTTCACGGTACCTATGCGTCACTCATTGTCATTTTAAAACCACTAACGCCGGTCTGGGCGCCCAAAATTGGTGAGGCATACGATTAAGCAACAAGCAGCCTGCAATATTTGGTTTCGTTTATTTTCAGAAAATCTAGTCGTTAGATTTTGTCCATCATTTGTCTACAGTAAACTCGTAAAAATATTCGCATGTTAAGACTGGTCTCATGTAATTTTAACAGAGGGATCTTCCGTAATTTATGGTTTAATATGTTTGCGTTTTGTAAAAATATCCTTTGTTAGATTTCAAATTTTTGATGGCAGGTGAGTTCGGCATATTCGGAGCTATTGTGCCAAATTTCGTGAAATTCTAACGAGTGGTTCCGTAGAAATCAGCACTTTTCCGAGGAAAGTCACTAAAACATCCAGTCACAATTTTTTGGTCAACTGCGCATGCGTTGCATTTGACTGGGTTCTCCATCCAAAGACAAAAACGACCAAAAAGGTAGTGTATTTCTTAAATGGTTCTATAAATTATCTATTGATTCAACAAATATTTTTACGAACAACAAATTGTTTGATTTTAAGACGGGAAACAACACACTTTCGCGATCCACGCTGAGCAAAATAAAATGATGGCTGAATAGGCGCCACGTTTGTTTTTCTCAAAACTCTGCACGTGCTGACTCACGTAAGCAGCTGAATTTGAAGAGCGCGAGCAAATTGTGTTCAGCCACCTTAACCCAGCTTCAGCGCCGAGGCGATTTTTCCACATAAAATCGCATCGCTCGGCTTTCAAACCACGCAACAGAAAGGACGAAAGATTCACGCTTCTTCTCGTACCTCTCGATCGAAAATCCGTCCAAACGGTCCGGAGCTACCCCTCGAAGAAAATCAAAATCCCACACTTTGCAAGCGGTCGATATATAAGTTGTTCCGATATTCTGTACACAACTGATCGTGAACCACCGCACACTTCGTTTTCAGGTAACAGCTCTCGTAAGATACTCAGTTATAAGTCAACTTCAGTAAATCAATGCTATTTCAGTGCTATTTATAATTCTGGCCTTCAGTTCTGACAAGTTTTTTCTGAGACAGGCAAAGAATAAGATCCGTTCCGAAACAGCGCCCAGACTCGATAATGTAGTGTAGACCTTTTGCCTATCGCGAGTGCGAGTATGTACGGCTGATGTATGAAAATCACTTCGTGTCTGTTTGCGCAAAAATATTCACGAAAATTAACTTAAGCACGGCGGGGAACGGCGGTGTAAAATTTGAAAGTAATCAAAGGGGTGCTTACCATTTAACCAAAAATCCCGGTAATTTCGGTTGGAAAGCAAATGGAACAGTAATTTTTCGGGAATTTCGGTTGGAAATTGTGGACTACGTTTTGAGGTAGTCCTTTCATCCCGGTTGGTACGAACCGTCGGAAAATTCTGTTCCATTTGACCATTTTCTTTTCCGTTTCGGAATGGAACGTCGAAAATTACCTTACCATTTGAATTTAGAAAATTTTCAATCGCTAAATAAAGTAAACGGTCTGGGTACCAGGATGGAAAAATGGAATATTTAAATGGTAAGGGCAATCTCGTCGGTTGGTCGGTAAATTTGGAAAATCGCTTACCATTATATAACGGTCACCCCAACCGGTTTTTTCCTACAAATGGTAAGCACCCTTCTCCACACCTCAAAACAAAATGAGGTGGTCACGTGACCTTATCCTCCATGGCTAGTTCCCAATGTTTCTCGGTGTAATCCGGACAGACACCAAGGCGACAATAACGCGCTAGCTTAATAACGCGATGATTTCGTCATCGCTTAAAAAATGGATTTGGTTTCAGTTGAGATCTCCCGTATTGCGATAAATTGTAGATTGACAGGATGTCAAGAGAAGAAAAATCTGATACCGAAAAATCACTCGACCGTGAAAGTTCATTCGTCTGGGCTCTAGACTACGAATAGTCCCTCCTTTGGACTCAGTCTGTAGTCTCTCTTTTCCCCGGGTAGTCCAGCACTTGTCCAAACGATGTCTGTGTTTCGCTAAGAAAACAACAGATTTTTCCCGCTGGGATAGAGATTAGGGACAGGAGCATTGTTCAAGTGATATATCAATTGTATCGTTCGCCGATCGCAGCCATCGTTTGGACAGCTACGGGGTCGCCCCGTTTCCCGCGCGCCCGTCTTGCCCCCAGTTTTCGCGCGACCATTTTCCACTCGCCAATATTTTTCCTTTCTCGCTTGACGGACTAAGCTGGGAAAGAGGGACTGCTCGTAGTCTAAACTAAATAGAACTCAATCGTTCGATTGGGTTCGATTGGCTTTCCAACTCCAGATACCTAAAATGATTCAGAGTTGAGACAGTACGTAAAAGCCATCTGTTTCCTTTATTATCATATTCCAAATTACATTTTACAGTTCACCGGAAGTTCGTTGATTGTTCAAGCCCAGAGAAAGAGTTTTCTTGTTCACAGAAAGTCTGCAAGTCGAATCATACCGGTCTATTTAATCCTCTTGATCATGAGACAATTGCGCTAAACGTCTAACAAACTATATCGTCTTTCGCAACTTTTCGTATGAACGGCTGTTTGTCGAAGCTGGTCAGAAAAACCGCCACAATTTGGCATTAATTAAGCCTTTAATCCCCATAATCAAAATACAAATTATCATTTCTTGTCCCCATATATTTACCATATAATTAGTGGGGAGAAATTGTTAAAATAACAAGAGAATTCATCTTGGGTGATCATATCCTTAATTCTCATGACTTCTTTCAGTTATTAAAAATTGATATTACAAGGAGAAATTTGACACTATCACTATTGGGGCTTTTAAGCCTATAAAAAGGGTGAAGCAGGTTTTCTTCTACATTACCTTCGACATCTTTGACATCTGGTTGAGTTTCTTAAAGGGCTTGTGAAAATCTGTTACAGGAAGAGAAACAAAAATTAACAAATTGTGCTGTTACTCCAGTTTATACCAGACCTGACCAATCGATTAAATCGCTATAACATAGCGACTGTCCTCTCATAACCAGACGCATGGCTTAGCAACGGTCGCCAATTTGGACTCTACAGCATTAGTAAGGTTGTCACTCAAATGAGAAAACCTATTGCTTCACGATCTGACAAGACTGGACAATCTGGACAACTGGACAAGACTGGCAATCAGACTGGCAAGACTGGACAATCTGGACAACTGGACAAGACTGGCAATCAGAATTATTGTTCAACAATGTTTATTTTTAATCATTAGCGTATTCATTGTCATGTTTCATAAAAAGGATTCGACAACTTATGCCGCCTGTCACTCCTTTACCAAACTGTACTAATCGATATCCCACGTCATCAGCAAAAAGCTTTCTAAAGTGCATGGAAAGTTTAGGACGTGGAGAAGTTGTTCGCAACCCAAACAACAGATCACGAGAAAGCTATGTGCTGAGGAAAAGGCCACTGGAAGACATGACAACTGAGGCCAAAAATTAATGTTACTGACGCTCAATATAATTAGTCCATGGCCTCAGACACTTTTGAAGTTTATAGAGACTGCATATCGGACAATGATTGGAGAGATTTTTTACTTCTTACTATAAGGTTAGTCACAAAGCAAACGCGATGCACCAATTGCTTGTTCCGCGCCGTTCTCGAAAGAGATGTAAACCAACTATGCCTAGTTTTGTTTGAAATTAACTGGAAACCACGCCAATCCAAGAGAAAAGTGATCCACTGATAAATAATGCAATTTATTCGTTTGAATTTCGCTCGCACATAGTTTGTGGAATTAGAGAATGGTTTACTGATCTCCACTGAAAACTGCTAACTTGGTCCGGAGAAGAACCTTCGTCCATTTCCACTGCGTACTTTAGTAGACATTGAGATATTGAGCCGTACATTTCCAAAATCGGAAAAATATCCGAAACTAAATCAAGACAAATGTCACAAATAGATTAATATTTACATGTGACATTTCAGAGCACTCAGCTCCCCAAAATTAAATGGATTGTGCCTGATTTCCACGCGCTGGGAATGCTGGATACTATTGTGACGTTTCAACATGGCACAGAAATGGTACATACAAACATTTTTCTCGATTCCTTCCGCTTAGTACAAATGTCACAGGACTTCCAACATCAGATTAGGAAGCGTCTCCTTCGTCGACGCAAATACAATGCAGTATAACTGGCACAGTGAATTCATATCATCAGTGTTTGATACTATAATACCATGAAAGAACAATCTACTCTAGCTCGAAGAACATAAATCTAGATAGTTCTTAGAATAGAAGGACAAAGGGGCTATTAAAAAGAAGACTACAGGATCACTACAAGAAAACAATTTACTTGTAGATCCAATGTAAAATCCCCCGCGAAGAAAAACATTCGCCGAAAACGTAATTTCGCATGTCCTACTTTTGTGACAAATTAGACATTTCTGCCGCCTCTCATCGCTCCCGCGAATGCCCCTATAGCGACTGGGAGCGATGAGATCCGATGATACCGCACCATCGATAATTCTAACACAGAATTGAAACCTACCACAGCCGCCGAACACTTTCTCTCCTCTCCTAATCGAACTGCTGATGACATGCAATTTAATTTAACTCCCTTGAAAAAAATTGACATGCAATTTAATTTAACTGCCCCCTTGAAAAAAAAATTATTTATTTTTCAAAGACAGAACTGTCAATCTATATGGCATCAGTTTTACGTATTTCCGTCATTACGCAAGCTATTTATTATATAATCATATCATGTATACCCAATGTAAATTTTCCTCATTGTAGCTGAAAAAGGCTGGCTTGGCCAACCGAAATATAGTACACAAAACTCTAAAAACTCTCCGTTGTATCGGTCTTTGCTTCTACAGTATATATCTACACTTGTTTAAGCCGATTAGATCAATAATTTGATCCAATGTACACCAGCAGAATCGTCGTCCATGGTTGCTGCGTAAAGGCAAATTAGCCGCCCGGCACATTTTTTAGGGGTACCTCACGGCTGGAAACTGGTACTCATTCCAAGCCTCGCTTTCGTTCTGGTGCCCAGACTCCCCCCTCCTCACAAATAAAATCGTTCGGTTGATCGATCGGCACCTAAGTAGTACGCTTTATTAAATGGCCAATATTTCGACTAATAGAACTAGTCTTCCTCAGGGTCAGGACTATACTGCCCTTTGTCGTAGTGCCAGCCTTGCATTTAGTTTTGTATTTTCACATTCAAGTGACGCCTGGCACGAGATCTTTCACAAGGAAGATCCGGCAACTATACTCAGCGGTCTTACCCATGCACCTATAAAAGGAGACCGAGCTAATTAACACCACTCACTTCGGGAAAGACCTTCGCGTTAGCACTTCTAGATAGGTCTTCACAGCAAAATGGCCGAACAAGCCCCAAGACAGCCGGATGTTCCTGTAGAGCAAATCATCGCCCCGGCCGCTGCTCAAGGCCAAGCTAATCCGCCTAATGCTCAAGAGGTCCCGCCGGCTCCACAGCTAGAGGTAATTTAAGTTTCAATATCTTATTTACTCACTATATCGTCTTCCCCCCCCCCCCCCCCCCCCCCTTTTTCGCTCTCGCACGTTGTTCGGCTCTAGGTTTTGTGGTTTTCGCTGTACGTCACTGTTGTTGTTTTCTCTCCCCTATTTTTCCTAGTTTATTCGCTCCTTTGTCAGGCCGTTTTTTATTTCTTCGTTCCCGTAGTTATCTTAAGTTTGTTGTCAAACCTTTACTGCGTGTTTTATCGCGCTCTCCACAATGCTAGTTACATGGTTTTTTATTTACCCGGTTTTACTTGGATGCTTTCGTTTCGTTGCATCCTTTAGACCATGGGGCGGTTTTTTTTTTTCCCTTTGCCTTTTGCTCGTCACGCACAATTTTTTGCGTATGCGAATTTTGTTTTCGCATATCGTTTGGCGGTAATTCAGACCCGCTTTTGTCCATGAGACAATTGGCTTGTTTTGTTTCTCGTGGCGCTTTACTGGTGTCGATGCATTTTTTCTTGCTTTCTATCTTCCTCTTGTCATGGGATAATTGGCGCGTTTTGTCTTCCCATGGCGCTAAAATTCTTGTGTTGCACTTCCGTTTTGCATATCCTTTGGCGGTAATTTGTTCCCGCTTTTGTCTATGAGAAAATTGGCTTATTTTGTTTCTCGTGGCGCTTTTTGGTGTCTATGCATTTTTTCTTGCATTCTATTTTTCCTTTTTGTCGTGGGATAATTGGCACGTTTATCTTCCCATGGCGCTAAAATTCTTGTGTTACACATCCGTTTTGCTTATCCTTTGGCGGTAATTTGTTCCCGCTTTCGCCCATGAGAAAATTGGCTTGTTTTGTTTCTCATGGCGCTTTTTGATATCTATGCATTTTTTCTTGCATTCTATTTTTCCTTTTTGTCGTGGGACAATTGGCGCGTTTATCTTTTCATGACGCTAAAATTCTCGTGCTGCACATCCGTTTTGCATATCCTTTTGGCGGTAATTTGTGCCCGCCTTTGTCCATGAGAAAATTGGCTTGTTTGTTTCTAATGGCACTTTTTGGTGTCTATGCATTTTTCTTGCTTTCTATTTTCCCTTTTGTCGTGGGATAATTGCTTAAATTTTTGTGTTGCGCATCCGTTTTGCATATCCTTTGGCGGTAACTTGTACCCGCTTTTCCCTCGTTCTCATAGGGATTTATAGCAGTTTTTATGCCTTTTTCTCATTGGTTTGTATTCCCATGACTTCCAACTTTAGGTGCCGGTATTTTATTCGTACTGTTTTCGGCGGCAATTTTTACCCGATCTTTCCTTCGTCGTGTTATTTACTCGTTTGCCTCTCTGGTGCTCGTTTTACTTTGTATTCCTGTTTGGGTGATAGGAATTTTTTTACCGTGTTTTTTAACCCACGCCGCTCATGTATTTTTTGTGCGATGTTTGTTTCCTTGGTACCCTTTCAGTTATAATTCCGTGTTGCGCTTTGTCGTCCATGAGATCATGAGCGCTATTGTTTTTCATGGCGCCTTGGGTTTTTATAGCTCGTTTTTTCCCTTATATTATCAGGTAGCCGCTTTACTGAGACGAATCGAAGCCCTTGAGAGCACTCAGAAGCCAAATGGGGTTGAGGTCGGCCTTTCCCGTTTAGGCGCCTAACGGTCTTAGGCGAAAGTGTGATTTTGACAAATATATTGCTCTTTCGATGGCGGACGATCTGGTGGCCACTGCGAGGGAATCTAAACACGACAAGGCCCCCTTCTTGGCTGCGGCTGCTCAAGCTCTCAGAGATCGGATCGAAAAACCTCTCGACCAATTCCAAGCCTATTTTCTCGCTTTATTCAGCGATCATGACTACGCCAAAGTCTTGGATTCCATTGCCAAGGTCGACAAGGCCTTACGTGTTCAGCAAAAGTCAGCTCCCTCGGCTCAGGTTCCAGCCCCTTCCACATCCTCCACGAATTCCTCCAGGAGCCCCAGATATCGTTGCAATTTTTGTGGCATTGCAGGCCACACGGCACCTTTCTGCTATAGGATGAGACGCAGCCAGGCTTATAGGGGTCGCTTCTCGCCGTACTCCCAATCTGGGCGCGGCAAGCCTTTCAAGTAGCTCTTAGGCTGTCATTTGTCAATTAAACAGATTTTTGTGTGCATTTTTCGTTTTTGTCTTTTGCGTTTTTCCCTCCCCCCCCCCCCCCCCCCCCCCCCCCCCCCCCCCCCCCCCCCCCCCCCCCCCCCCCCCCCCTCTTCTGCTCTAGGTTGGCAGCTTTATAAGGGAATCTTATTCCCTCTCGGATTACTGAGGCATAAAGCTGCCACCCCTTGAGCCGCATCCCTCATACCCCGGTTGTTTGTCTATTCTCTAGCATACTGCAGCAGTTCGACCTAACTCCATCCGTTGGGTCCATTCAGACGGTTGCCCACTCGACGCGGCTCGAGGGGTGGTGGCAAACAACGCCCACATTCCAGCGGACTTTGTCGACTCCGTTGTACGAGGAGAGGCTATTGCGGACGTTTCCCGGCTTGCTTTTCGGGACCCCGATTCTTTCGTGGCGGGAAATCTCCACTTTCATGTCGCATCTTGGCAGGCTTTATATGACGCAGCGCCTTGCCAGTTGGCATTTCAAGTTTTGGGCTGGATTAAGAACCGGATTAACGTCTTGGACTTCTTGCAACCTTTCAAGGGCCAATATAAGGGAGAGTATTTCGACTCGTGCCTACCTCCTTCTAGACTCTTTCCTAATAACGCATCGTGTGCTTCGTTTCAAAAGTTCGTTTGCGACTCTATCTCCGATGGCCTCGCCTCCGGGTCCATTTCTTTGTGGGGTAGGGTAGGCGATGTCCAGCCCCCTCGTTTAGTGATGCCCCTCACGGTGGAACCCTCTAAGCCTCGCCTCTGCCACGACAACCGCTTCCTGAATTTGTGGACTAAAGACACCCCTTTCAAGCTCGACAAGTTGTCCATGTTGCCTCGCTACGTAACTCGGTCGTCTTTTCAGACAGTGTGCGACGACAAATCAGGGTACCACCACATTTTTCTCTCAGAGAACAGTCGCGAGTTCTTCGGTTTCCAGTGGGACGGTTTTTTCTACGTGTCGAATTCCATCCCGTTTGGGTGGAAATCTTCGGCCTACATATACCATTCTACAGGTCTGGTGGTGTCGCACTTCTTTCGCACACTGTCCATCCCCTGTCTGCTCTATATTGACGACCGTCACACTGGCGAACTCGCGGTGAGCGACCGAGCCCCAGCCTACGCGAGTGTGTCTTGTCCTACGGAGCGCTCGAAAGCCAAGGCGTCTTCGGCCGCGTTCGTGGTTTGTTTTACCCTCACGTCACTGGGCTATTTCATTGGTTTAGCGAAGTCCACTTTACTGCCAGCGCAGCAAATAGTTTATCTCGGTTTTGAAGTGGACTCGATCCTCCAGGCCTTCCGGCTCCTAGAGGAGAAGCGCCAAAAGTTCATCGCCCTGACCGATCACATCTTGGCACGCCAGCAGACGGACATCAAGACCTTACAGCGTTTCGCGGGCAAGTGCATCTGTTTCTCTCAAGCGGTCCCAGGCGCTCGGCTTTTTGTCAACGAAGTGCACTCAGCCATTTCGAGGGCAGCCCGATCATGTCGTCCTGTACGTATTGAGGGCCCTCTGAGGGAGGAGATCAGTCACTGGTCTTTCCTTAGGAGCTGGCAAGGTTCGTTGCCATGGGTGCGCGAGACTCACATTCAGGTCCAACTGGCCACCGATGCATCTTCCTTTGCCTGGGGCGGTGTCCTAAGCCCTGGAGCTAACCAGGTAGTTATTCGCGATTACTGGCCTCCCCGACACTTTAAGATGCACATCAACGTCAAAGAGGCTCTTGCGCTGGTCAACGTTCTTGAAGCCATCCACGAACAGATCGAGAGCTGTTGGGTGGACGTGTTTACAGACAGCCAAGTTCTTATCGATGCCTGGAACCGGCAAGGTTCAAGGTCCCATGACCTCTGCGACGCCCTCAAGGAGCTTTTCTGGGTTTGTGTCAGATACAACACCCGTGTCAACCTCTGGCACTTGCCTTCCAGCGAAAACCCGGCCGACTCCTCTTCGCGTGTCCTGACCTTGCAAGATGCTAAGCTGTCTCGTTGGGCATGGCGTGAGATCGAACGGTGTTTTGGGCCTCACTCTGCTGATTTGATGGCTCTGCCGTCAAACGCTCAATCGCGAGAAGATGGCGGCGTGCTCCCGTTCTTCTCCCCGTATCCTACGCCCCGATGTTCAGGTGTGAACGTGTTTGCGCAGTCTCCATTGAGCCAGCCAGCCATCTTTAAAAGGCCGTATGTTTTCCCGCCTATAGCCCTAATCTTTCAGGTGCTTCATTTTCTTCAAGAGTTTTCAATCTCCTTTACCATGTGCGTCCCTGATCTTCAGCCTCGACGACCTTGGTGGCCTCGGATCAAGACCCAATCCTCCGACTCTTTCTTGGTCGCTCCGAAGGGCTCGCCGGGCGTTGTATTGCCTCCCGGCCCTGGAGGCTTCTCCGTGAGCTGGCCCCTCCCGTGGGATCTCTGGGTTTTTCATTTCCGATGTTGACAATCGTTTAATTGGCTAGTTCTCTAATTTCCATGTAATAGTATGCACGATGTGTATGGTATTCTAGCAGTGCTCGATCCATGTATAGCTTTCTGACAATAAAGCACCGTCTTGGAGAGATGTGTTTGTGTCTTGTGAATTGTTCATTTCTCCCCTGCTCGCGCCTTATCCGTTTGTCATCTCTTCTTAGGATCTTCCCCAAGTGGCTCGCTTCTTCTGCCCGGCTGTCAGTTGCCCAGTGTGTTTCTACGCCAATGACGTCTCGTTCCGGTTTTGCCAAAGCTGCGGTTACGTCAGGAAGGTACGCGCGCTCCTACGCCAAGCAAAAACAATCATTAGCAGATGAATTTGAAAATTTTTTGTTCGCCCTTCCAGGCAGCAAATGTCTGTCGAATGCCACCCCTTTAGACGTGTGCCGTTTCCTGGTTCTCAAAGACCAGAAAGGCAGAACAAAAGTCCACCGAAGCGAGTGCACCCACATGGGCTCGAGAAATGTCGCTAAATGTCAATGTCCGTCGCGGTTAGCTTACGGCACAGTCGACTCCTACATAGGCAAGCTGCGTGCTATATTTAACGAGAGAGGTTGACAGGGCGATTGGAACCGCGCCCTCCTAGTGGGAAACCCCGCTTCAGACCTGATGGTTAAGCAATACCTCAAAGCCGTCACGGCGGAACAGCTCCAAGCGCGTGCTACCCCGCGGCAGGCGACGCCACTCTTCGTGAACAAGTTGAGCCTGCTCTCCCACTTAATTCAGAAACAGCTGGTTTCGCCGTCGACGTCTCCTAGTCAGTTATTTATACTTGCAAGAGACCAGGCCTTCTTTACAACGCTCTTCTTTAGTGGAGATAGAGGGAGCGACCTTGGCCAAGTTAAGACGGCGGAAATTGCCCGTTTTCCAGCGGACGACGGTCTGCTCTTCAACCACGTTTGGGGCAAGACGTTACGGGACGGCGCTTCGAATCTGTTTGGCCTACGTAGACACCCCAACCCTGCGATATGTCCTGTAAAAGCTATTGAGAATTACATGACAATCTCTCAGACTATTGGGATCAATTTGAGAAACGGTTATCTGTTCCGGTCAACCAACCCACAGGGCAACATTGTCAATAAACCACTCATGCATTCGACGGCTGAAGGGCGCCTAAAATTCTACCTCCGCCAAGGCAATATCGACGCGGGCGAAACCCTCCACAGCTTCCGTAGCGGGTGTGCTTTAACTTTGGCGTTTTCTGGCTCGTCATTGGCGGACGTTATGACGCACGTCGGCTGGCGCAACTCCTCCAGAGCGTCCTATTATATGAGGTTGGTTGACGTATTACGCGCGGGGGCACCCGCGGACTTCTCTTCATCGAGTGCGGTGGAAGAATCTTCCCGCCTTTATAGTGACTACAATCACCTGAAGGACTTTGTCCAGGCGTTTCCTGGAGACGAACACTCGCGCTTGAAGCGGTCCTCTCCATCCTCTCCTACGCGGGCAGCTAGCTGTTCCTCATAGTCTAGAACCTTGTCCCTAGTCCGATTTTCAGTTTGGGCCCTTTTTCTTTGGGGTTTGAGTTTGGGGGTTTTGTCTACCTCTGGGTTTCGTGGTTTTCATGTTGTGTCACCAGACATGTCCCTCGCGCGGAGGCAGAACGCCCATACTCAAATAGGTGCGGGTAAGATCGGTGAGTATAGTATACTATACTCAGCGGTCTTACCCATGCACCTATAAAAGGAGACCGAGCTAATTAACACCACTCACTTCGGGAAAGACCGCGCCAGTTAGCACTTGTGTAGTCTACACATAGTCTCTGTTCTATACTCACCAGTCTTTCCTCACATACCCATGTTGATCGCGGCTTAGGTCTTACCCACCACTCCCTCCCTGGGGCGGTTGCTTGTTTACCGTATCACATCCTAAGCGCGATCGGCAGAACGCCCATACTCAAATAGGTGCGGGTAAGATCGGTGAGTATAGTATACTATAGCTACTAGCAAGTCAGTTTAATTTCTGCGTCGTGTGGACCTCTGCATTCAAAGGTTTTTCTAGTACGCTTTGACCTACGCCTCCTATGTATAGAGGTACAAAGCAACTATTACTTCAAGCTAAAAATATACCGGTTGTCGCAAAGTGCCTTCGACCTAACCTGATGTTACTACGAATTTGGTCTCTTGGTAATTACGAAGGTGTGCCGAAGATCAACGGAATTAAACACAACAATTTTCCGAGGTCGATTACGGAATTCTAAGCATTTTCAAAATCATACACATAACTGAGGCCACAATATCCTGGCTGATATGTCGTGTTTTCATGATTTTGACCAGAAGTTTGCTTTATTATCTTGAAATAAAAGAAAAAATGTGTTCTGTTTTGCTCTATATAATCTTTTTTCCAATAAAGTTGCATATTTGGTGGCATTTGACGACAGAACATGGAAAAAGATAAGCGAAAGTTTGTCAATTCGGCTGGACAGTGTTCCTTAACCATGAATAGAAAACCTATAGTCTTGAATTAAGAAATAAGAAATACCCTTTCTGGTTGAAGTCTTACCGAAACAATTGTAGAACAAAATTAAATTCCAAAGCCAACCTCATCCAGGTTCTCTTGTCTTCCCGCTCCAACGGGGGGGGGAGGAGAGACCCTGGGAACCAGCTTGTACTGTAGACTAAGTTATTCTGGCTCGTCCAACATTCATATGGCGAACAAAAAATTGTATTGGCTGATTTGAACCACGTGATACATTGTGTCGAAATGTTGAGAAGGAAGGTTGCATTATAAAAGAGCGACAGGCCTCAACCTCGTTCCCAGGGCTTTTCCCTTCGATAGAGAGGGAAAAGCCCTGGGAACGACGTTGGACAGGCCTAACACAAATTTAACACAAGTGATTCCTCGAAGGAAGAACAAACTTCAATCACTTTTATAGCGATTTTTCAACTGGCATTTTTCCAAAACACACGGTAAGAACTTCAGAAAATTGTTCAATTTCTTCAAGTTGCAATACATTTCCACCCTAGCTGTGCTCAACCAAAAGCAATTGTGTTGGTTTCTGTGCACCAGTAGAGGGTAGCAAAGGAGGGGGGTTCGTGATCCCGTTTCACGCACCTTTTCTCGCGCAATTCACGCCTTTAGGACCATTTGGAAGACGATCTAACTCCTAAAATGCATGGTCCTGTCAGAAAACAACGATGCCATATGCGCTTGTTCAGCTGTATCTACAAGGATCTTTTAGAAGAAATGTGTGTCTATTGGAATGATGATATGAAGCTAGAGCTCCATACGACGAAGTATTTTAAAATAACTCTATCAGAGCGAGTGCTTGTTTCTAGTCTTCTTAGACGTTCCAAGTTAAGACGATGGCGATGCAAACAAAATAGGACATCTTCGGTAAGATTATCAGTTGAGTTTCACAATGTTCAACAAATAGGTTACAAATCTCACATATACCGGGAGAACAATCACGCGTCACTACAGGTGATTCGTTCCTATTTTAAAAAAAATCCATGAAGCACGTTTCTTTTTCACTTACTTTCACGTTTTACGCACTGATTATTGCGTAAACCCTTTGCTATCACCTCCTAGATCGAAGCAGTGCTTGTTAACAAAACAAAACCGGAACATTATTTTTAGGTTTCCATGGATACAAGTATATTTTTTTGGCTTTTCAAAGTGATACTAAAACAAAGGTGAAATTGCATCTTCAGTCTGCGGTTATCATGACTTGTGAGATACATTAACAAAGTGCCAAGGTTCTGGGGAAATTGGTTCGTTACATCGAGGGTTCTTTATATCGAAAACCTCGTTATAACGAATTTGCGGAAAAATAACCAAAATGTTCGTCATATCCAGATATAGTTAATAATTGTTTTGTAACGGTGTTACGTTCCGGATGTTATGCGGGTATCAGCGGCCAGCCCGAGGGGGCGACCCCCGGGCAACCCACGGGCAACCCAGGGGCTTAGCAGGGGATTTGTAGCAAAAGCATGCTCCACATGCGGGGCATTGGAGCGCTTTTGCGTTTTGGGCAAAATACCCCGGGGCCATACCCACGGGGCAGATCACTATCATTTTGTGTTCATAGTGTAATTTCATCTAAAAGTAGTTCATTGTGTAATTGATTCTGGGGTTTTTCATCCTTCGTGCGCTTCGCTTGGTGGTGCATTTAAAAACAGTATATGTTACAAATTTAGTTTTCTCTCTTGAAACAATAGTGTTGTATTTTGTCACAAGTAACAAGCTAGACATTCACAAAGCCTTCTTTATTCTCATAATCTTTTTACAAGAGGAAAACCTTTTAAGTACAAACATCACAGATTTTCCAGATACCTGTTGTTCATATTTCAGATATTTTACATTTAAATTGTGTGTACGAATGAGGCTATGGAATTACGGTTGCAACACTCATGTTTTTATCTAATGGTAAAACAGCAACAATAATCATGTCTCTCTTTAGTTTCAGGCATTTAATAGACTTGGTCAATGTCAATTGATGTTATTATCATTATTATCATTATAAATCTTTCAGTATGATTATCAGTACTTTGCCAGCTTGTGTAGTTTCATCTTTTTTCATATTTGGTCAGAGACGTATTAAAGCTTCAAATGAAACATAGTGCAATTCCTCTGAAATAGATTATTTGTCATGCCTGTCTTTAAAGTGTCCTTAAAGTGATTGTTTTCCCATTTTGCTTGTGCTGGAGTTATTTGTTTTTTTTTCTTTGCAAGTAAACAGGGGATTTTTTTTTTCCTCGCGAAGCGAGGGCCGAAGGCCCGAGCGCAGCGAGGTTTATAAATGTGTCGGCCCTCGGGAGCTGAGCCGCGCGAATTCGAGCGAAAAATATATTTATATGTATATATATATATATATTTATATACTTGATGGTGTCCGGCAGTTGCCTGGCAACAAAAATCGCGACCCGCTGACAACGGCCGCTTTCATGTTTATTCATGGCGGCCGGGCTGACAAGTTTATCCTTACTCATCGTCGGTGAAACACGACCAATTTCTGATGCAAATGAGAAACAACAACAACACTGGCTTCAAAAAGTAGCTGGAAATCCTTGCCCGAGACAATTAACCACCGAAACTCCGCTGGAGCGAGAACGGCGACTTGAAATTCACCGCGATCGAGCAACGAAGAAACAACGTGAGCATCGTTTACAAAGACTTCGAACAGCCTAGGCACACCGTTTGAGTAGGTTCAAACGCCTTGAACGCCTTCTGAACGAAACCGATCAGAAGAGGCGACACCGACTGAAAGTGTTGGACAAAATGATTTTGTTTATAGACGCAACGAGAGGCGGCAAGAATTGCACGATCAGCTAAATACTCGTGACGAATATCTTTCATACGGTAGGCAAAAGCAAACACAGATTACAAGAAAGGCTCAGAGAAGAAGAACGATTAAGAAATCTAGCTCAAATCACCACACTTTAGTGATTCGCTCTCCAATGCTCTTCAATTCAAACAACCTACATTTACAGGCAAGTAAGCCTTTTAAGCTTATATACGTATAACCCTCTATAAATTAAGCTTATTCTTTAATTTAACTTTTGCAAAAAACAAGATTTAAAGTACCTAAAAATTGACAGGTAGATGATAAGAGGACCTGTTTTTCAATATAATATATTAGTACTCAAACACTGGAAACTATTCTCTAAGTTCATACTGTAAATTGATGTTTATTGAAATTCTCACTAAGAAACTTGATATAAACTTAAATTACATAACATTGTATGCATATGACAATGCTACTTTTATTACTATTATCTATGCTCATCTATGGTATGTTAGGAGGCCGGTTTTACTATTCTATGTTACTGTAGTCTCATTGCTCTTTTTGAGTAAGATTAAATTATTATTTTTACTACAACTGTACCACCATTGAGTTGTTATTTTTTTGTGCAACATCACTCTTTAGCAACAGTAAACTCCTGCGATCTCAACCATTCAAGCGAATAGTGAATAGGCCATTTCCGAGTTGCCTTTAGCCTCTCTCTCAAAACAAGGCTAGGTGCGTAACCTTTCATATAAAAATGAGTTTTCATTCACATGGAAATAAGTTTTATTTGCATGTAAAAGAAAACTCATTTTCATATGAAAGGTTTCGCACCTAGCCTCGCTTTGATAGAGAGGCTAAAGGCAACTCGGAAATGGCCTATTGGGTTAGCAATTATTTGATACCCAGTATATAGAACAAAAACATCAGCAGTATCTAAAGGGAACAGGTTAATTTGGGAGATAGCACTCACAAGCTTCAAAAATGGAATTTAATCGAGACAGCAGGTGTTAGCTGTATTCTTGATAAACAAACTCTCACCCAATCAAAATAAACAGAACACATGCACTGCCTATTGTCCTCGACCCATGTCCACAACCCATGTCAACAACAGTACTATAAATCCACTTTCAGACCAATTTTCCTTCTGACAAAAATTAATGAAGATAGGTTTGGGGGGGGGGGGGGAGGGAGAGAAGGGCCTGAGGATCTTTTGATACCCAGTCCCATAGCAGTTACAGCGACCCACAGCTCAAAACCTGACCAGTACCAGCTCCTATTTATTTTATTTTAGGAAGACAGGGTACTAAGTACAAGTTAAATGGAAGCGACTAGGAACGAAAATGTCTCAACTTTAAATTTCGGGCCATTGCCGGCATGCAACTCAACCTCTCCAGTCAAATCAGAAATTCCATCTCTCCCTCCCACATTGCTGAAATTTTGCAATGCATCCTCCCCCGAGCTTCGCGAGGTTCTGCGAGACACGTATTTCTAGTAAATACTTATAATATGTTGCCCAGGTTGCCCCAGGGATGGGGGTATTTGTCATAATGTTTTGCGCTACCCGAAGGGCTTTAGCATGTATTTGTCATGGCTGCTGTGACAAATGCCCCTGAGTGCCCGGGGGTCGCCCCCTCGGGCTGGCCGCTGATACCCGCATTAACAAATAACATTTGCACTTCAATGCTTGTATGAAGCTACAGTACACTGTAAACATAACTTCGGCACTGGAAAACTGTATAGGTTATACCTTTCCACACTGTTGGCCTGTTTCGCATTCGTCTTTTGTCGCACGTTGACATTTATTCGCCATATCGGGTAGATTTTACGTTTGGGCTGCCGGATTGTGTTCGTTTGTACGAGGATTTCGTTATATACTGTTTGTATCAAGGTTCTGTTCCAAAAATTTGCCGGGCTGAAGAATATCGTTCGTAATACTGAGGACTTCGTTATATAGAGGTTCGTTAAATCGAGGTTCCACTGTAGTGTTTCTTCGTCGCGTCGTCACGGATAAAGATCCAATATCTTTTTAGAATGACATTGTCTCTGTTGGACTAATAGCTTCTTCCAATTGTTTTCGGTTCCTTAGAGTTTATTCTGTGTTTATGAGTTGTGTCTCAGAGCCAAAAGCATGGTGAATCTTCAGCACAACTAGCCGCTGTTTTGTAATGTATCTGATACTTGTCTGTTTAAAGATCTTGACCGGTAGTCGGGTCAAAAACATACTCTATGCCCAGCGTAGATCAAACGTTGGACTTGTGATTTATGAAGCTTAACACTTAACAGCACAAGATAACAGTTTGGATCGATATGTTTCTTCGATTTGCCTGAATTTGTCAAAACTATAGTGTTTTGAAGACCTTGGCCGGCTGCCAGTTCTGTCCTTTTCGTTTAGCCACAACATATTTTAAAAACTACAGAGTACATACCAGCGGACGTTTTGATTACTCTTCCTAGCCATTTTCCGCTTCCAATTGTGTTAGATCGTGCCCTGTTTTCTCGTGAAGGTGACTGTTTCGACAACGGGGACAAACCGCCAACCTACGATATTCTCAAGGATTCGGTTGAAAGGCGAGCAAATGCATTAAATTTGACTTTGAATACCTCTTTGTGAAGTATTTGAAGGGTCACTAACCTTTACGGGTATGTCATGCAACAATGAATGGTTCATGTATTCTAGGGAATAAGGGGAGAATATTACCATCTTCCTGGCATGCATTGCGGTAATTAATCGGGCTGGCTTTTTGCCAAAAGCCAGCGCGATTTAATGGGTGAGTGTCGGAATTTCGTAGTCACTTTTTGACACCCCGGGGGGAGGGAGGGGGGGGGACTCACTTATAAAAATAACGGGGGTGCTCATCGGAAATTTTCGAAAAACACCCTAAAAGGTACTTGAATCTCGACGAGCCTGCCGTCATGTTCATATGGGAGTCCTCCTGGGATTTTCAAGTGTTTTGGAGTTTTGAGAGTAGATAAATTAATATAGGTGGCGTAGTTTTCGTTGATTCTTGCTGCGTGCGTAGGCTAATAAATTGGTTAAAAGGTTGTTTATGTAACGTGTATTTGCTGTTTATAGTAATTTGATGGAATCATGAAACAATTTTTGAATTGATTAAGGGTTTTTGGCTTGTTTTTATTTTTCTCATAGCATAAGTTGTTATGCAATATGTTGCACACGTAAGCAGATCGGTTTGCATTCACTGTCGATCTTGAAACTGTTCTGATTTCTATTTTGGTTTAGACATGTCTCGCGTTTTACCGGGTTTTGTTACGGCGATGCTTTATATCTGTCATCGGTGACCGGCACGTGATCGAGAGTTATGAATAAACGATTCTCGCCTTATTCGGGTCGCAGTTCGCCCAGATAACATGTATAAATCTGCTTTTCCGGTCGATGGAAAGAAGTGAGAAGTAATGTTGTAAAATTAACAGGGCTCGAGACTAACGGTAGATATAGTCTAATAAAAATTCAGTTTTGGCTAGTAGATTTTGGCTTTCACTAGCCATTTTTTGGTTAGAGAAATGGTCATGAACCGGACGGAAACGAAACTGGAAATTATTTCCGATTAATTAATCGCAAAGGCAAACTTGAGAGAACGGAAACTAAAACATAGACTGTAAACGGACATCATATTATTTAATGCCATAAAGCAATAATTTAAAATAACTAAAAATCTAGTAAATTTTTTGTTTGGAGGACGATTTTCCTTTTCTGTTACGAAAGCGACGAAGGAAAGAATGAAACTGCATTGCGTTATAATTTGTTATGGGTAAAATCATGCAGAAAATTTGAGATGTTGCAAGAACAGTTTTTAGGTTTTCTATTCAACATTGACCCTGATAACACATGGAGGAGTTTGTTTGTCTGTGACGTCATTAGTGCAAGTATCTTTCTTGTTCAAGAGTTTGAATGACTTTGAAATTGATTTGATTTCTATATTTACAAATTCAAAACAAGTTAAAACGGAGCAAATTAGGTCTAAGTTTTTTTATATTTTAAAGATAACTTCAAAGAGATCGAATAGGCAGCCGCAGTTTTCGTTTGTCATCGGGAACTTTCGGCAAATCATCGTTGATACGCGAGAGACCGCAAGACGGATATTTGTGTAGACCCCCTACAGAAATCCGATCATCGGACCGTTCCAATCTATTAGACCTCATGCGATAAGAAAACATTTCACAGGCCTACTCTGGGACCTTAAGTCGCCTTAAGTCGCCTTAAGTCGCCAAGGCCTGTACACCTTAAAATTACCCTAAACGGTTTCGCTTTTACTATTTCTTGAATATATAATAATTTTATTGCCCCAAATCTCTTTTTTAGTTCCCATATATGATTATATGCTGCAAGGGCATGGCCCCATACAGTAAAACACCATGCTTCAATAGTCATGCACCATGCCCTAGTTGCTTCAATTATATTTGTTGAACCCTAAAAGGGATGGCCCATTTCCTGCAAAAACAATTCCTGCATAGATAAAGTATAGAAAACAATGGGAAAATCTTAAAAAAATATTCTTGCACGGCCTCAAAATGGAAATGCCCAACCCCCTCCCCCACCCCTAAAAATAAATGGTCCATCCCCAAGGAGGGTACACTCATTCATCTTCAAAACATTGACAGCTATTTAATATTAAATTCATAATTTTACTTATATTTCGTAGACTTAGTGTTGCTGAAAGGTTGCAGTTGTGGCTTATATTATAATCAACATTTAATATGAGCAACAGCATAAAAAAGAAACACTTTAGGGTATTATAACAACAGTGAGAGCTGTTTTGGATCACTAAGATCAGAAATATAATTTGAAAAGTATTTTGGACTTAAGCCCAATTCTTGCTTATCACTTTTACGTTGAGCAAGTAAGCTTGAAAAGATCATAAGCTTATCCAAAGGCAATGTCACTGTATACAAATGAACGTAACTTTTTAGCGGAGCTTTCGCTGGCCGAAGGCCCGCTGCGGAGCCCCATACTCATAGAACCCATGCCCGTCATTTTTCATGGTCATGGCTAGCGGAATGTTTCACGGGCGCGTCGGTCCGTGTGCCGCCCGCCGCCCGCGTTGGGCAGGGCTAGCTCGCGAGCGCATATGACGTCGCAAAACATGCGCGTACGACGTCACGCAACATCCGGGATCTTAGCAATTTTGAAACCAAAGCGAGGCTTTGTTTTTCGCGCGGTTACACGACCGAATGTCACGTCAGCTGGGTAAACACTTTGTAAGCGGAGACAACCGTTTAAATTAAAGCCGTTATTTCCCTGAATTTTTCGCGGTTTGCTACTCAAGACAGGGATACTAATTAAGGGATACTCAGAAGCCGTTTTAGTGGGAAAAAAAGAGGTTTCAGGGATAAAATCTTGCTTCGAGGAACTTCATACGTTTTTATCAATGCGGGGAGATATTTGTTTTTATTACGGATTTCAGAACCAAAGAAGCGGAGATTTAAAGAATTTCCAAGCAAGCGAGGGACTTAAAGGTAAAACAGTGCGCAAGAGTAAGGCCTTCTTACACGAGGAAATAGAAGCACAAGAGTAAAGGCCTTGTTACACGAGGCAATAGATGAAAAGAAAATAGATGGCACAAGAGTAAGGCCTTCTTACACGAGGAAATAGATAGCACAAGAGTAAAGGCCTTGTTACACGAGGCAATGGATGAAAAGAAAATAGATGGTAAAAGAGTACAGGCCTTGTTACACGAGGCAATAGATGAAAAGAAAATAGATGGCACGCGCTTAAGGCCTTGTTACACGAGGCAATAGATGAAAAGAAAATAGATGGCACAAGAGTAAAGGCCTTGTTACACGAGGCAATAGATGAAAAGAAAATAGATGGCAAAAGAGTAAAGGCCTTGTTACACGAGGCATTAGATAAAAGAAAAACAGATGGCACCCGCTTAAGGCCTTGTTACACGAGGCAATGGATGAAAAGAAAATAGATGGCACAAGAGTAAAGGCCTTGTTACACGAGGCAATAGATGAAAAGAAAATAGATGGCACGCGCTTAAGGCCTTCTTACACGAGAAAATAGATAGCACAAGAATAAAGGCCTTGTTACACGAGGCAATAGATGAAAAGAAAATAGATGGCACAAGAGTAAAGGCCTTGTTACACAAGGCAATAGATGAAAAGAAAATAGATGGCACGCGCGTAAGGCCTTGTTACACGAGGAAATAGATAGCACAAGAGTAAAGGCCTTGTTACACGAGGCAATAGATGAAAAGAAAATAGATGGCACAAGAGTAAAGGCCTTGTTACACAAGGCAATAGATGAAAAGAAAATAGATGGCACGCGCGTAAGGCCTTGTTACACGAGGAAATAGATAGCACAAGAGTAAAGGCCTTGTTACACGAGGAAATAGATGAAAGGAAAACAGATGGCACAAGAGTAAAGGCCTTGTTACACGAGGAAATAGATGAAAGGAAAACAGATGGCACAAGAGTAACGGCCTTGTTACACGAGGAAATAGATGAAAGGAAAACAGATGGCACAAGAGTAAGGCCTTGTTATACGAGGCAATGGATGAAAAGAAAATAGATGGCACAAGAGTAAAGGCCTTGTTACACGAGGCAATGGATGAAAAGAAAATAGATGGCACAAGAGTAAAGGCCTTGTTACACGAGGCAATAGATGAAAAGAAAATAGAAGGCACGCGCGTAAGGCCTTGTTACACGAGGAAATAGATAGCACAAGAGTAAAGGCCTTGTTACACGAGGCAATAGATGAAAAGAAAATAGATGGCACAAGAGTAAGGCCTTGTTACACGAGGCAATAGATGAAAGGAAAATAGATGGCACAAGAGTAAAGGCCTTGTTACACGAGGAAATAGATGAAAGGAAAACAGATGGCACAAGAGTAAGGCCTTGTTATACGAGGCAATGGATGAAAAGAAAATAGATGGCACAAGAGTAAAGGCCTTGTTACACGAGGCAATGGATGAAAAGAAAATAGATGGCACAAGAGTAAAGGCCTTGTTACACGAGGCAATAGATGAAAAGAAAATAGATGGCACAAGAGTAAGACCTTGTTATACGAGGCAATGGATGAAAAGAAAATAGATGGCACAAGAGTAAAGGCCTTGTTACACGAGGCAATGGATGAAAAGAAAATAGATGGCACAAGAGTAAAGGCCTTGTTACACGAGGCAATAGATGAAAAGAAAATAGATGGCACAAGAGTAAGGCCTTGTTACACGAGGCAATAGATGAAAGGAAAACAGATGGCACGCGCTTAAGGCCTTGTTACACGAGGCAATGGATGAAAAGAAAATAGATGGCACAAGAGTAAGGCCTTGTTACACGAGGCAATAGATGAAAAGAAAATAGATGGCACAAGAGTAAAGGTCTTGTTACACGAGGCAATAGATGAAAAGAAAATAGATGGCACAAGAATAAAGGCCTTGTTACACGAGGCAATGGATGAAAAGAAAATAGATGGCACAAGAGTAAAGGCCTTGTTACACGAGGCAATAGATGAAAAGAAAATAGATGGCAAAAGAGTAAAGGCCTTGTTACACGAGGCAATAGATGAAAAGAAAATAGATGGCACGCGCGTAAGGCCTTGTTACACGAGGCAATGGATGAAAAGAAAATAGATGGCACAAGAGTAAGGCCTTGTTACACGAGGCAATAGATGAAAAGAAAATAGATGGCACAAGAGTAAAGGCCTTGTTACACGAGGCAATAGATGAAAAGAAAATAGATGGCACAAGAGTAAAGGCCTTGTTACACGAGGCAATAGATGAAAAGAAAATAGATGGCACAAGAGTAAGGCCTTGTTACACGAGGCAATAGATGAAAGGAAAACAGATGGCACGCGCTTAAGGCCTTGTTACACGAGGCAATGGATGAAAAGAAAATAGATGGCACAAGAGTAAGGCCTTGTTACACGAGGCAATAGATGAAAAGAAAATAGATGGCACAAGAGTAAAGGCCTTGTTACACGAGGCAATAGATGAAAAGAAAATAGATGGCACAAGAATAAAGGCCCTGTTACACGAGGCAATGGATGAAAAGAAAATAGATGGCACAAGAGTAAAGGCCTTGTTACACGAGGCAATAGATGAAAAGAAAATAGATGGCAAAAGAGTAAAGGCCTTGTTACACGAGGCAATAGATGAAAAGAAAATAGATGGCACGCGCGTAAGGCCTTGTTACACGAGGAAATAGATAGCACAAGAGTAAAGGCCTTGTTACACGAGGCAATAGATGAAAGGAAAACAGATGGCACAAGAGTAACGGCCTTGTTACACGAGGAAATAGATGAAAGGAAAACAGATGGCACAAGAGTAAGGCCTTGTTACTCGAGGAAATAGATAGCACAAGAGTAAAGGCCTTGTTACACGAGGAAATAGATGAAAGGAAAACAGATGGCACGCGCTTAAGGCCTTGTTACACGAGGCGATAGATGAATAGAAAATAGATGGCACAAGAATAAAGGCCTTGTTAAACGAGGAAATAGATGAAAAGAAGGTAAATGGCACAAGAGTAAAGGCCTTGTTATACGAGGCAATGGATGAAAAGAAAATAGATGGCACAAGAGTAAAGGCCTTGTTACACGAGGAAGTAGATGAAAGGAAAACAGATGGCACAAGAGTAAGGCCTTGTTACACGAGGAAATAGATAGCACAAGAGTAAAGGCCTTCAAATGAAGAATGAGATGGAAAGATAATAGATAGCACTAGAGTAAAGGCCTTGTTAGACGATGAAATAGATAAAAAATAGATGGCACGCGCTTAAGGCCTTGTTACACGAGGCGATAGATGAATAGAAAATAGATGGCACAAGAGTAAAGGCCTTGTTAAACGAGGAAATAGATGAAAAGAAGGTAAATGGCACAAGAGTAAAGGCCTTGTTACACGAGGAAATAGTTGAAAAGAAAATAGATGGCACGCGCTTACGGCCTTGTTACACGAGGGAATAGATGAAAAGAAAATAGATGGTACAAGAGTAAAACCCTTGTTACACGAGACAATAGATAAAAGGAAATAGATGGCACGCGCTAAAGAACTGGTTACATGCACGAGACAATTTCTCCTGCAACTCGAAAGGCAAGAAATATTGCGTTACGAGTTGCAGGAAAAATTGCATCGTGTAACCAGGCCTTAAGCACCGTCTGGATTACTAACTTCCTCCCCAAAATTTACGCTTGTGTTTCCATGTACTGTAACTACAGAGATAATACAATTGACGGATCGGGCACCAGTTTATGTCTTATATAAAGACGTGCTGCTGGCTTGTCTTTTCTGATTTAGCGCGCATACTCAGAGTGCCCAGCCCACTACCCCGCCTGCTCTCAGCACACGCAAACAGGGTTCTATAGGTACACACCTACAAGGAGTCCAGTTAGACCTTGGAGTTTTCATACGGTGAGAGAGAGTGGGCACAATGCGTGGAGAAGGCTTGCATGGTTAACATTTAAAAGATTTAAAAGCTGAAGAGATGTTGCTGTGTATGATGAAAATGTTCTAATTCTCAATACCTTTTTTGTAGCTTAAATAATTTTTTAAAGCCTTGTAGGATAGTTATTTACCCAGGCAATATGTTCATAATGGAGGTACGGATAAATTAAACTACTTCACTAATAGAGCAGTTTCCAATTGAGTGTCGTAATACCAAAACCAAAGTAATTACTCTGACCAATCACATCAGTCGTAAACAATCCAATGAACCAATCAGAGCTCGAAGCAATTACATGTCGGCGGCGCCAAGCGCGGGAAAACGCGTTGCGGGCAAGTCACGATTGGTTTTGGTTTTATTTCTGATTGGTCGAGAAAGTGGCGCGAGATTTTTTAGCCAATCACAAAGCGTAGCAATGCAAAACCAAAGCAATTGTGTAATTACTTGACAAATTCTACAAAGCAAACCGAAAAACTAAAACTGTATTGGATTTCACATACAGTCGACTCCCGATAACTCGAACCTTAATTGGAAACAGAAAAAGGTTCGAGTTATCGGGAGTTCGAGTTACCGGGAGTGGAGAACAAATGACCGGACAAAAGGAAACAAACGGTGTTTACTGTGTATTTCTCTGGAATTCTGTTCATACAGCTTGATGAAGATACTAAGCTAGCGAAATCTGAACTGGACTGGCACATTTTCTGTAATGCAAAAAAAAAGACAAAATACACGGCTGGACTACAGTACTGTATTTGTTTACTTTTTTGACTTGACGTGGTTCGAGTTATCGAGGGTAGAATTATATAGAAAATGACCCGAAGGGAAACGAAAAATTGCTTCGAGTTAACGGGAGGTTCGAGTTAGCGAAGGTTCGAGTTATCGGAAGTTGACTGTAGTTGATAGTTTTCTTTAAAGGGACTATTAAATAATGAACAGTACAACGCCATTATTGCGAGCGTTTTCCTAAACATTGTGTGTTCCTGGATTATCTTATTTTTAGGTCATAGTTTTATCCATGCACCCGGGAAGGAGGGTTCTCCCGTCAATTTAGGATAGGTGTGTGCCGCGACACCCTATTTAATGGAAAAACGGTCTGTACTTGGAAAGTTTAGCATCAGGCATAAATTACTAAACCATATCTGTTTCGTTTAGCTGGGTGTTTAGGTGCTGTAATTTAGCTGATACAATTTTAACCCTCGGACGTACAAAGGCGGGAAGGGTGGATGCCATCCCCCTTAAGGCGGGAGTAAACCTGAATTTGAATAAAAATTTTAAGAGGTTTTAAGAAGGGATAGGAGAAAGAAAATGATTTTTGGAACACCAACAGACAGTCGAGACCCACGTAAGAGCACCCCAGGTCATAACGAGCCAGAGGTTCTTAGCAACCAAAAAAGACCACAGGATCCCGCTGAGATCGTGGAGTTTTACTCCACGATCTCTGCGGGAAGTCCAGCAACTTGCAGCATTCCAATGTAATAAAATCCCTTGTGGTAATCGTTTCTGTCCTACTCCAGACGTTAATTTTCGCGAGAATGTGTTATAATCCTTAAGCGTGAAAGTTCATTAATTGCTTTTTTAAATTAATATTCCGTCGTCATACAAGGTGTTTCGGATATTTACAAGACGTTTTGTTGCGGTTTGGGAAATTGATTTATGCGGAACTTTCTACAAAAAATTACGGCTCTGAATAGCGAACGGATTTACATCTGTACGACTCTACCTTTGTGCGACAGTGTTGTAGCGGAAATGACCGTAAATATAGGAAATGTTCTATGTACACTCTCGAACTCTTAACATTAGAAATATTAATTGTAGAGCGATAAGAAAGATGCAATACATTCGATTCCTTAATTTATAACTCACTAGAACCCGGGTATCATAGCTCAAGCGTACACTGAAATTTCTACAAAACAAACTTATCCTTTTGGGATCTTTTGGAATTCGAAGGGCGACACAAGCACGAGCGTACGGCACTCATAAGAGACGGTAAGAGCCCTTATTTCGCCGGGTTCTACGCAAGCATAAATACAAGCGCGAGGACACGGATCAAAATACATGTATTTTGATTCTATGCTTGCGGAATTTTTGAACAAAATAAAGGCAGCTATTGTAGCTGTAGTACATCGCTTTGCCCGAATGATTCAAATGCCGTAGAATTTCGATTTCTCGAACCTCCACGGGAAACGAAAATTGGTTCAACAAATCAGCAAGTTCGATATATCGGGGGTAAAATTACACTGAAATTATTCCAAGGGAAACAAGTTTTGGTTCGAGTTATCGGTTTATTTTTTGATAAATCGAGGGCTTGAGAAATCAGGGTTTCACTGTATTTAAAAGCTCGCCCGGGCGGAGTTCCACTCGGCTGTATCTCCCTTTGTTATTGTTCCCACTCATGTTTCCAAAAGCATTTCCCAAATCCAAAATAATCATGAAAAATCAGTTGAGCTGAAATATGTAGCAATCAATTGTATATTCCGTGTTACCTCGATTCGTCCCCACACAAACGAAATATACGACTCGTTCAAAGTCTCTATGCCCAAGTTCAAACCTGATAAAAAATAGCTTTTTAGGGTGGGGTGGGGGGGGGGGGGGGTATATTACGCATGAGTATATATTAACATCAGCCGAACATTGCAGACATCTCGGGATTTCGATGACTATTTTAGAACGACTAGGAAAATTAACTCTTAAAAGACACACGCTCGCTTGCGAAACAAAGCTCGTCACGCGCTTCTGAGGTACACGGATCTACAACCCTGGCCTGGGACACCACCGAAATAACTCTGTAATATAACGCATTCTCCCCCCCCCCCCTAGTGCAATGTTGACCTCACGGGTACAAAATGTTTTAACGGCAATTAACATTGCTGTGGGTAGGTGGGGACTGAAATAGCACGTGATAACAACGTTTTAAGTAGGTTTTACTTCTTTACCTTTTTGATATTGTATTTTTAACATTTTTATTGATGTTTTTAGCTAGGATTGTATATTTTTTATATAGGTTAAAATTTATTATTAATTTGCAGGGCCCCACTGAAAACCGGCAAGGCGAGTGGGATCCCTGGTTAAATATTATTATTATTATTATTATTATTTTGTAAAGGAATTTATTAAGTAATTAATCAAAAAATTATTATTATTATTATTATCATTATTATTATATTAGGGAAGGGTATTTTTTGCGTGCAATTTCAGTGACTGTCCCAAGAAGTATTGCCCAGGGGCCGGATTCACGAAGCCCTCCTAAGTTAAGAAATATCCTAAGTACTGTTCCTTAACAATGACCCATTGTTGGAATGACAACAGACTATTGTTAAGAAACAATACTTAGGATTGTCTTAACTTAGGAGGGTTATGTGAATCCGGCCTTGGGTTGTAGCTAACTGGTACTCGTCCAAACAGTACAAATTCAGCCAGGACCTGTGCCAACAAGAGTTTATTCAAACCACTGTAGTAACGATCTTGCAAGTTTGATGTGACCGATTAACAAGGTCAAGATAACCTGCTTGTATTGTTTCATGACTAAGCTATACAGTATCTTTGTTTAACTTATGATCACATAAAACTGCATTATTAGAATATCCATATAACAAAAGCAAATTCCTGTAACAAACATATAACAAAAGAATTGCTGACTTAGTTACTACTTGTAGAAACAAGGTTATATCAAGAGACGTGCTGACTCTACGATCGATGAAACAACCTGCCTAGCTTTTCATATGCAGCTCAAAATATTTATCACGTTATATATCCCAGAAGCGCTCAGGCATACAGCGATGCCAGGACTCCTACCTGGATGAACCAAAAAGGATATACTGTACAACATTTGCCTAGATTTTCAAATGCGGCTCAAGATATTAATCATGTTATATATCCCAGAAGCACTCAGGCATACAGCGATGCCAGGACTCCTACCTGGATGAACCAGAAAGGATATACAACATTGGCCTAGATTTTCAAATGCGGCTCAAAAATATTAATCATGTTATATATCCCAGAAGCGCTCAGGCATACAGCGATGACAGGACTCCTACCTGGATGAACCAGAAAGGATATACAACATTGGCCTAGATTTTCAAATGCAGCTCAAAAATATCAATCATGTTATATATCCCAGAGGCGCTCAGGCATACAGCGATGACAGGACTCCTACCTGGATGAACCAGAAAAGATATACAACATTGGCCTAGATTTTCAAATGCGGCTCAAAATATTAATCATGTTATATATCCCAGAAGCACTCAGGCATACAGCGATGCCAGGACCCCTACCTGGATGAACCAGAAAGGATATACAACATTTGCCTAGATTTTCAAATGCGGCTCAAAAATATTAATTATGTTATATATCCCAGAAGTGCTCAGGCATACAGCGATGACAGGACTCCTACCTGGATGAACCGGAAAGGATATACAACATTTGCCTAGATTTTCAAATGCGGCTTAAAAATATTAATCATGTTATATATCCCAGAAGCACTCAGGCATACAGCGATGACAGGACTCCTACCTGGATGAACCAGAAAGGATATACAACATTGGCCTAGATTTTCAAATGCGGCTCAAAAATATTAATCATGTTATATATCCCAGAAGTGCTCAGGCATACAGCGATGACAGGACTCCTACCTGGATGAACCGGAAAGGATATACAACATTTGCCTAGATTTTCAAATGCGGCTCAAAAATATTAATCATGTTATATATCCCAGAAGCACTCAGGCATACAGCGATGACAGGACTCCTACCTGGATGAACCAGAAAGGATATACAACATTGGCCTAGATTTTCAAATGCGGCTCAAAAATATTAATCATGTTATATATCCCAGAAGCACTCAGGCATACAGCGATGACAGGACTCCTACCTGGATGAACCGGAAAGGATATACAACATTTGCCTAGATTTTCAAATGCGGCTTAAAAAATATTAATCATGTTATATATCCCAGAAGCACTCAGGCATACAGCGATGACAGGACTCCTACCTGGATGAACCAGAAAGGATATACAACACTTGCCTAGATTTTCAAATGCGGCTCAAAAATATTAATCATGTTATATATCCCAGAAGCGCTCAGGCATACAACGATGACAGGACTCCTACCTGGATGAACCAGAAAGGATATACAACATTGGCCTAGATTTTCAAATGCGGCTCAAAATATTAATCATGTTATATATCCCAGAAGCACTCAGGCATACAGCGATGCCAGGACCCCTACCTGGATGAACCAGAAAGGATATACAACATTTGCCTAGATTTTCAAATGCCGCTCAAAAATATTAATCATGTTATATATCCCAGAAGTGCTCAGGCATACAGCGATGACAGGACTCCTACCTGGATGAACCGGAAAGGATATACAACATTTGCCTAGATTTTCAAATGCGGCTCAAAATATTAATCAAGTTATATATCCCAGAAGCACTCAGGCATACAGCGATGACAGGACTCCTACCTGGATGAACCAGAAAGGATATACAACATTGGCCTAGATTTTCAAATGCGGCTCAAAATATTAATCATGTTATATATCCCAGAAGCACTCAGGCATACAGCGATGCCAGGACCCCTACCTGGATGAACTAGAAAGGATATACAACATTTGCCTAGATTTTCAATTGTGGTTCAAAAAAATATACATATACATGTACTCTTAATGTGTGTAAAATCGACATTAAAAATAATTTTAGAGGTATGCTGGGAAGGCATCACTGCCTTTAGTTACATTTGACAAACATTTTTATTTTACTTTCCCTATCAGACTAAGTCATTTTAACTCTTTTCCACTGCTCCTTGGAAGTGTTTGTGAGTGCACCTGAACCATTTCCTCACAGAATGTAACCTGATTCAACAAGTATGTTTCAGTAACAGCTTTGTCTTTAAAGAAGTATTGCAATTTATCCACTGGCAGTGATTGAGTCACAATTTCTTCAATGACATCCAGAAACCTATGTTCTGTTGACCCTGAAAACCATAAAGATTTTTTTAGTTCTGCTATTAAGATTTCAGTCAAATGTAGGGTTATTAAGGGTTATAGGGTAATTTAACTGTATATATAACAGTTACATGTACACATTTATGTTTTAGACCAAAGCCAAGGCCCATAGGCTGAGCACTGAGATATTTGTTTCACTAACCTGCCAATATTTGCCTTGCTCTTTGAAAATCATTCAGCACAGGCTTCCCCATGTGGAATCCCTGGACATGCACATCCCTATAATAATAAGTACATGTTAATGGTAACTGTTACAAGAATAAAGGGTTTAATAAATTTAAGAAAGGTGACAGTTATTTATTAATAGTATTTAATTATATACTTTGAAAATGTTGCAGGTTGTGGATTACATGTAGTTGTCTACCAGTCTACATACACTGTATACTGTACATGTTTTCAAGGCAAAAAACTGAAACTTACATGTAAATATACAGCAATTGACAACATAAAATGACCTGTGCATATTTGGTGTGATAATGTAGACATTCATATGGTTATTACACATGTACAATGATAACCTTCCCTTATAACTTTGCAGAACACACAACATTCTGTGTCCAACTCCCTTTTGCAAAGACCATCCACATGTTCATCAGCACTGCCATTATCTTCCTTTCTTTTTATGAGCATGACCAGTGCCTTATAATCAAGGGTAACTGCAATAAAAATAATAATAATAATTTAAAGCATACTTTCATACGCTAAAGGAAAGTAAGTTTTTAGCACTCCACAGTAATTATCAATAATTTTCGACTGGCATCAAACCCCCATGTTCCGGGTCTTTCTGCATGTACCGGTACCCACTTCTATTGTTTGTGAGGTATTGTATTTTTGGTCTTGTATTGCATTTGTATTGTCGTTATTTGTTCCTTTTGTTTTACATAAATATGTGTGCTCCAGTACATGCAGAACCTACCCATGTTCCTACGGCCTGGCTACAAATTGCAGATGGTTTCATATTGGCAATCAACACAGTCAAGCTCTCCAAATCACTATCTGAGAAACTCAGAACAGCGTGTTTTTAAGATTTTATTTTGTTATTGAAATGATGGGAGTGGCATTATGAGCTTTCACTTGAAAATTCAAGTGAGAAAATGATGTCACAGCATTAAGCAATCTGTAGCTTTGAGAAAACTCACTGGAACATAATTCTTAAATGGCACACTTGAAAACCCAACTTTTCTAAGCTCAATATTTGTGAACCCTAACATAAGAGCTAGGCCGTAGAATAAACGATTTCTAGTTGTAAACAAACGTGTGTATATAATTATTCAAATATAATTTTTTGCGACTTAATCAATGTAAATGTAAAACAAGGTCACATATTTTATGTATAAAAACTCAAAAGTCAAATAACAAATCTCAAAAGAATACAAAACATAAATACAACTTCATTTATAGAGCGACGCAGTCTTCAAGAGCAAATCAATTGATGGAATAGATTTACGTGCGAATAACATTTTCGTGCATTAAATTTGATCCTTGCACATCCAAAGTGACTAGCTGTAGCTAGCTCACGTCCCTCGAATTTGTTTTTCCTGTTGTTGTAAAAACCCCTTTATCATCCAGATATCTTTCCAAAAGTAAATCGAAACATGAATTCCAAGCAATAAGCAAGGTTTCAAATGTAAATCGCACATCTAAATATCATTTTATTGCCTTTCAAACCACCTGCGACACCAGTATTCGACCACGTGCTAAACTCGACTCAACTCTTATAAGTTTCTTACCTTGATTCTTCCCTCGAATCCGTTAGTTGCCGATCAATTTCTGACTCTTCACCACTAGACATTCCTTCATTGTCACTTCCTCTGTAAATATCCGTTGCAAAACTCGGACTTCTACATGTGTAGATCTCGTCGCGGCGGAAGCCATCTTGAATTATGTTTTAAGGTTTTTGAAAACACGTCATGTATTCAAGTCGCGAGCTGTCCAGCTCAAACTCGCACAGTGATTGGCTTAGAATGCTGTCACGCTTTGTTCAAAATTTGGAGGGAATCGAACATAACGCACAAAATTTTTGCGAGAATTTTCATATTATCGTTCACCAGTGACCGATGTTATGACCTTTAAATTTAAAAGAGTTTAAGCTTTAATTTTTGCTCTTGAATATTTTGGATATCCTGTAAGTTTACATGTAAAGTTGATCTTGAATTGTCTACAGGCAGCACTGTTTGGTCACCGATCTTCAGGAAATTTATTTCATCCACCAACCAGACGAATTTGTCCTTTTCGTCTGCTTTAAGTTTTTGACGAATAATGGCGGAAACGACGCCGAACGTGGAGGCAATGGCTAACTCTTCTTTGGATTCTCGCCGATCAAAAAGCCCGCCGTGTTGTAGGACTGCAGGATGAATCCTAGCAAATTCGGTTGGAAATTTTTCCACTAAACGGGCTCATAAAACCTCAAAAGATCAATCCAGCCCCCGAACATAAACAGGCTAAATTACTCCACGGGAGTTTGTACATAATCTCATATAGTGACAGAGAGTGCAAAAGCGGTGAAACCGCAATGAAACCGCAAATCAAATCCGATGATAGCTATTGAGCTGAACTATGATGTCACTGCATAGCAACCAGACTGTATGAATTTTTGAACTTCCGCTTATCTCTGGCTCGTTATGGCTAGTGGACTAACTTGGTATCCGTCTATTAATTATTAACTACAAATTCTAATTTTAAAACTTCACTAAATCTTCAACATTTTTTATTTCTCTAAATTTTACCAATCCTTTGAGAAAAACTATTTCCTCCCAAACATACCCAAAAATCACCCCAAAATTTACAAAACACCCCATAACATAGATTTATGTTTTAAGGATTTTTTTGGATTGCTTGAAACGCGAACGAGATATTTCCATTAAAGCCATGTCAAGTGGCGGAAAATGGCGTTTAGGTTAACTCCCGCCTTAAAGTTCTTCTCGGAGTTTTTCATAAGCATTTATTGTTGGCACATGCCGTCTCTAGTATCTGTTCGTTTATTCTTTTGACACATTTTGGTAAAGTTTGGCGACAACCGGTTGCTATGGTAAAAAGATATGACGTCATAAGCAGCATGAGGTCAAGCCATTTTTGAATAATTTTTCTAGTGAATAAAAATAAAAATTGAATAAAACATTTTCACCTTTTTTGGTGGAAAAACATATAAAATGCTACCGAAAGCAGCAAAATGTTTAATTGTATCATATTTTGCAACTCTAGCAAACAATGTTTGTAATTTCCGCATTTTCCCGATAAAGCTGAAATTTTAGTAAAATCCAAGGTGGTGGCCATATTGTCGGCCATTTTGGATGACGTCACGGACCCCCAGCGGCGCTACAACCCATAATATTTATCTTATCTTGCAGAACACATCACAGGCTATCTATTAGATGTAAAATATTTTCGAAATATTGTTACACCGCAAAAACCCAAAGGGGGGGGGGAGGGGATTGTTGCAATCCCTCCCCTCCTCATCATCATCACTTTTATTTACAGCTATCTCAATTAACGTTGTCGGGTGAAAGCTTAAAGCCAAGACCGCAAGGTAGTATGGGTTAGGATTAATGGCCATTGCATAAAAATCCCATACTACCTTGCGGTCTTGGCTTTTCGCCTTTTCATATCCGACAACGTTAATTGAAATAGCTGTATACACGGGTAAACATCAGGCTAATACACAAATACGGTTAAATACATATTCATATACTTCTAAATCCTAAAATATTACACTCTAATGAAAACTACTATTGTACTTACAATAATGTAAAGTTAAAAAATAAAATTAAAATTAAAACTACGTCCAAAGGTTAAGGAACCCTAACCAAGGATCACATTACCAATGAAGCATTGACATGGAAATTATATGGAAGGTTTGAATTGGGTACAACAATGCGTTAGCCGAATTTGTCTATTCTTGGCTTTAACATGACGTCATAAAAATTAAAAAATCTAAAGTATACATCCTGCAAAGTTGTTTCTAACATGGCATGTGCATACCAGTGTTATAATCTTTCACAAAAAGTTTCAGCTTTTAACGATGTTTTGCTTCCGATTTACAAAGATTTTAAATGTGTCACGCAATTCGTCACGCTATTTCAGATAAGCCGTGAAAATAAACAAAAAGTTATTGTTTGCATTATAAGTGCTAATAAGCCGAGTCAATGGAGCTTATAGCAAATACAATATTTTTTTAGTTGATTATTGGTGTAATTAAGACTTTGAATTTTTGGCCGCCATTTTTGTGCCCCTGAGTGGGGCACAAAGATGGCCGCTCCATACATTTCTTACTAAAAATGTCTAATACTCGTTCTTCTATAACTCTTGAACGAAATGCTTTTGCGCTTCAAAATTTGGCCAAGATGTGTAGTTTTAAACTCTTTACAATTCCATAAACATTTTAGATTCGAAAACTATTGTTTAATGCTTTTGAATTTTGATATGACGTAAGTGAAAACCAAGAATTTAAGGACTGAGTACCTCAAAAATCATACATTATTCCGCGGCACATACCAATATGGCTTTCACATGGGAGTCCCGCCCGATCCGCTGCGCCCCGTTCCCCCCGGTCCATGAATGATAAGAAAGATAATCTTTTATCCATGCATGACATGTTGCACCGTTATTTTCCCGCGAAAAACTAAACAAAAATAGGATTAAGAGTTTTATTTCGATATAAAAGCGACAGAGTAAATTAATTCAACAGCTTACAAAAGCAAAGGAATTGGTTCTAGCGTTGTAAAGCATTTTTAAGGAAACAGTCTTTGTACATAGTCAAGAAAATATACACAAGAAAAAAAAGAAAAAAAGCACAAACATGATTCCAGCCTCCTTACAAGTTAGCAAGTAAGCAAGACTTTATTTAATTAAGAATAACAATTAATAGAACATGTATATAAAACACTAACAAATAATTCAACAGTACAACGGTCAGTAACTGGATAAAAAGACTTATTTTAAGGTGGCTCCATATTGTTCAGCCCTCTTGTCTTTTGCATGCCATTACAGCTAGCCCGATGGTGTGGCTAAAAATCTTTTACTTGAAACCAGTAAATCTTTTATCAGTCAACAAAGTAGTATCCAAATGACGTCATCATTCGCTGCCATGGCAACGCGAAAAGAGGTCAAAAATACGCTATTTTGGACCATTTGGGGCTAATAACTTATAAACTACACGGTAAAAGTTTTTGTTTTTGATATATTTTCGTTTAATTGGGAAGAGAAACACTTCAACAATTTTTTAAAAAATTCTGTACATAGAGTTCAGAGCTACCTTAAATTTATGTAAAAATGACATATCTCTGAATCCTATGTGCAAATTTTTTTTTCTAAATTGGCACAAATGTTTGTTATGTTTATAAGATGAAAATATATAAAAATCAAAAAATTTCGCCAATCAGTTTTGAAGTTATTGGCCTCAAAAGGTTGAAAATGGGGTCTTTTTGGCCTCTTTTGACGTTGCCATGGTAATAAATTTTGATGTCGTAGCCACCTAAATTTGTTTATTGGTTAAGTGTTTACAAACCTGTACTAAACGTTTTCTCTTAACTTTACTGGTGTGTCTGTGATTGAATATCATAGATGTATCATGATGGGAATGTTTAAACTATTAGGAGCCACCGTAAAACCTAGTTTACACAGAATTTCTCAAACTCATTAATAATTCATCGATGGGGAAGAGGAGAGGGGCGAGACCTCTTTCCCCCTCCCCCCTCCCCCCTCCCAACCACCGTCCCCAAACCAATAAGCGGTCGGAACATCGCGATCCACATCGAAACGCTTGCTTCATATAAAATTGTGAGACAAACGAGATAAACATTAATGGATTCGTTTTACCAGAAAAAGTTACAAATCAGAAAACGTTGCTAGGACCACATTCCATCCCTTCTCCTGAACCGTAACATGCAAATACTGATCAATTTTCTGATTTCCTCGGAAAAAACGATTATGAAGGCTATCCTCAGATTTAATGCAGTGATAATGAACAATGTGAAGAATTCTACATGGATTCTTTATTGTATATCCCCCATATTTTCTAAAGTAATATATTATGACATTTTCGATACCAGCCAAGTTAGATCGATAGTCAACCTTGTCCAGTAGCTCTGATGGAACTGGGACGAGCAATCTGAACAGATATCCATCGTGGGAGCCGATGTATGCTGAATTCGGGCCACAAAATTCTATCGCCTGAGTACAGAGCTCGTTACCAACGTTTTCAGGCGTTTCATGTCTTGTTAAAAAGTACATCGTTTTCTTGCTTAGAATGGTTTCGTTCAGATGCTCAAATCCTTGACCTATGTAACAGTCTGCTTGCAGTATCATTGTATTTTTCTGCAGTAAATGATTTGATGCGTACCCAAATGCATCTTTAAAAGTCATGCGCTTACCAAGGGAATGGAAGACGAGTTTAAAGTCATTGACCAAATTAACAGCTTGGATGAAATGACGATCTTCATCCCTTTCTAAAAGGACATGAATTTCCTGGACCTGGAAATAAACCAAAATATATTTGATGGAAAATTCAACGATTTAATGAGGCCATGCATAGTCTAGTTATGTTGCCAGGACTTACGTTACCCCACCCTACATAGGAGGAATTCATTTCTACTATCCCCTTGGCCGTTTGGACCCCTGAAAACAGAAACTGACAAAATGGATCAAAATGCACCAATCATAACCCACAAACAAGACCTCGTGACCCTGTTCAATTTAGCCTCCCTTTTCCTGAGACGTCCGCTATGATAATTGCGGCAGTGAAAAACGAAACTGTCGGTTGTGTGTTGAACTTCAAAAATCGAGTGCTTGTATAAGCCTGGTTTTCATATATATGTCAGGAAAATCCCAGACGATCGGGGATTTTGCTGTTCGCGATCGTCCCAGATTTTGCCGACATGTCAGGAAAATCGCCGATCATCGCAGAAATTTGGGACGCGTCAGGAAAATAGAAACGCTCCCGATTTTGCTGATTTTCCTGATTTGTCCCCGACCATCCCGGATGATCGAGGATGTCTACGATTGAGTGTTTTCATAAGTCGGCCAAATCTGGGAAACGTCCCAGATTTGCCGACTTATGAAAACAATGGAATCGAAGACATCATCGATCATCTGGGATAGTTGGGGACAAATCGGGAGCGTTTCTATTTTCCCGACGCGTCCCAGATTTCTGCGATGGTCGGAGATTTTCCCAGCATATCGGCAAAATCTGGGACGGTCGGGAACAGCAAAATCCCCGATCGTCTGGGATTTTCCCGACATATGAAAACCAGGTTTAAAGTAGGTTTTATAAAAATGAGCGGTTATCCTTGGGTCTACTTTTTGGAAATTACGTACGTCGTTTTAACTATCCAAACACCTCTAACTTTTTTTCAAAACTTTACCGGTACAATTTGTGAAAGCCTGCTCCATTCCCTCTCCCGGTTATGTTTTCAACACATAAGCAAGTGAACTTACGTGAGGACTAAGTAAGTTTTGTTGGAGGCTATAGATGTATTCCTCCTGTCGCGTCACCGAGTGGTTAGCATCTTGAGAACTACCGGAAGTGTTAAGCACCGGAAACTGGATGATCAGATGTAGTCGAGCACTTCCTGTTTGAAAATTCAACAAAACAATTATTTTGACTTACAATTTACCACTAGAGACTGTTCTCTACTGCGATTGGGTGTGCCGGTGAATACGTAAGTATTTAAGGTGAGTTATTCAGTCTTTAGGTCAGTGAGTGAATAAGTTAGTGAGTCAAACACTCACTAAGTCACCCACACATACACTAAAGGACAATCTGTCAGTAATCCGACAGTCATTTATTCAGTCAATCGGACCGTCTGTCTGTGCGTCTGTCTGTCTGTCTGTCTGTCTGTTAGGCAGTGAGATTCAACTGTCCGTTCGTTTAGCATTTCATTTTTTCATCTTGTCCTCTCGCCTAACAGTCACTGACAAAAATGCAGCCACTTCATTTGAATTATCATGCTCGATTAGAGCCACCAAGGTCAGGTTTGCGCGCCCGTTCCTGTATAGTCATGAAATCTGGCACGACTTTTTTATCCAAGTAGGGAACATTGAAGCTATCTTACCGTTTCTCGCTTCATTAGAGTCATCCACGTTAGTCTCGTTGTTATTGTTCTCATCCAATGAAAATAGTTTTGGTTTGACGAAGTGCATCCTATACCTCCAGTAATAGTAGGACCACAAACAGGATAATACCACGATTAGCCCCATCAGAAAATCTCTAGTTTTAGGAAGACGTGTGTACTAGAAAAAAAGATAATCATAAAAAATGTACAAAGTTAACCGGTAAAACTGAAAAAACTTTAGAATTAGGGTCAACTTGTGGGTTGGTTCGTATGGTGCTGTCTTTTGTGGCACCACAGGCAGCCCAAGCTTAGTAATGTGATGCTTACGCAACGAACGATTTGTAGACTTTGTATGGGAAGCATCACATACTAAGCTTGGGCTGCCTGTGGTGGCACTTGACATAATAGCTAATGAGCAGTACTTTCGTAACTTTTGTAGTGATACTAATTTATATTTCAGTTCCCTTGACGTGGTGGAGCAGCTTAATAAGATGTCTTTGGGAACAGCTATGTCGGCTGGGGATGGATTATTTTCTTGGTCGGGTCTAGCCGTGCCGGATTGGTCTAGTGGGAGGGGTCAGGCAAACAGTATAATTTTATGATCCCCTCGGTCCTCCAGGCCGGGAGTTGTTCGGTGGATTAACCGTAAAAAGGTCATTAGTAACCGATAGGCGTATGATAACTCGACCCTCTCTGTTGCGATAGGTTTTGTTCTTCCTTGAAAAAGGCATATGGCTGATGCTAGCCAAATCCAGCTGACGCCACGATGGAACCATTGGTATGCACAAGATTAAAAATTACGATTGCATGCTGGCAGATCATAGTCTCTGCTTGATGTTTGGTTTACAGTCTGTTAAAGATGGGGGGGGGGGGGGGGGGGGGGGGGGGGGGGGTGAATAGGGGTAATGTAAAACCAGTGATCCGTTGCATTTTATTAGCCGAATCCATCGATCCACAAAAAATTTACGCTCAAATCCGAATCCGCAAATTATTTGTTTAAGGGACAGTGTCCCGGCCGATGTTCGTGATTTCATGATTATGGCCAGCAGCTTGCTTTTTTATCTTAAAATACGAAGAAAGAATCGCTAACAGTGATGAAAGCAAAGAAATATGAACTAAAGAGACAAAATAACGACTGAAAAGGTCAAAATTCCACAAGATGACAATTTTGATTTATTGACAGGCGGTCGAGAAATCAAATTTGATGAACGGTAATCCACTTCCATCCTTGTAATCCTGCACATAACATTATCCAAACTATTGCTTCTGTTTTGTTGCATCTATGGAATCTTTATGTTTAATTTATATTAAACTAGGGAAATCTTGTATTTCAGCGGGACAGTGTCCCTTTGAGATGTAATGAAAATGTCCTGACTTGAATTCTTGCAAATGCCGTGTATCAGATTATGTTTTTCTTAAAAAGGTCTTCTTGAGTTTTCTCGCGCATTGCGAGCGAATGTCTATGACTGTGACGAAAACAAAAGGACATGAGGCTGCGTATTTTTGGGAAAAAATCCGAATCCGGATTCTTAAATCCAAAAAAAGGATTTTGCGTTTTTTGACTAAAATCCAAAAACGGATCATGAATCCGTTGAATCCATACTTCGATGAGATTCTTATAATAAAATCTATAGATCTGGATTCGTGATCTGAGCGTTGTATAGTACATCTGACCAGCGGTCATTCGTGCAACTTTACTCGTTCCGTTCGCTGTTTTGGTTCTTTCACGAATTCATATCAAGAGTCAGGTAAGGTTTTATTGCATACATTTTGAAAATTGTTTGTTGAAGTGTACGTCGCCTTAACTCTTCGGTATTTTCGACGATAGATGAAATAACGTCTCACTCAAGTTCAACAAGACTCATAACTGACCTTGCTCCCGACGTGTGTGGATTTAAAGCTCAGTTAGTAGAGCATTAATGCACCGGTAGGCGCGGAGGTCATGGGTTTAAATCCCGTTGCATGAAGCCCTGAATGTTTTTTTTTTTTTCAGGCTCTGCATTTTTTTTTTAATTACAAACACAACTGCAAGGATCATTTCGTCATTTTACGTTCTCTATCTGCAGTTCATATGTGGTCTATGTACGTTCTCTATCTGCAGTTCATATGTGGTCTATGTACGTTCTCTATCTGCAGTTCATATGTGGTCTATGTACGTTCTCTATCTGCAGTTCATATGTGGTCTATGTACGTTCTCTATCTGCAGTTCATATGTGGTCTATGTACGTTCTCTATCTGCAGTTCATATGTGGTCTATGTACGTTCTCTATCTGCAGTTCATATGTGGTCTATGTACGTTCTCTATCTGCAGTTCATATGTGGTCTATGTACGTTCTCTATCTGCAGTTCATATGTGGTCTATGTACGTTCTCTATCTGCAGTTCATATGTGGTCTATGTACGTTCTCTATCTGCAGTTCATATGTGGTCTATGTACGTTCTCTATCTGCAGTTCATATGTGGTCTATGTACGTTCTCTATCTGCAGTTCATATGTGGTCTATGTACGTTCTCTATCTGCAGTTCATATGTGGTCTATGTACGTTCTCTATCTGCAGTTCATATGTGGTCTATGTACGTTCTCTATCTGCAGTTCATATGTGGTCTATGTACGTTCTCTATCTGCAGTTCATATGTGGTCTATGTACGTTCTCTATCTGCAGTTCATATGTGGTCTATGTACGTTCTCTATCTGCAGTTCATATGTGGTCTATGTGATTCATTCCCATACCTGTACTTTAATTGTCAAAACTTAAACTATTGATGACTTGGAAAACTTAGGCCCCGTCCACACGTATCCGGATATTTTTGAATCCGCAACCAAGTAGAAGTGGAAGCCCAAGTAGAAGGCCCCGTCCACACGTATCCGGATATTTTTGAATCCGCAACCAAGTAGAAGTGGAAGCCCAAGTAGAAGGCCCCGTCCACACGTATCCGGATATTTTTTTAATTCGCAACTTTTTTGTTGCGGATTGGCCTTCCGTCCACACGTATCCGGCGAATTCGACTAACGAATGCGTAACTTTTTGAATCCGCTTTCCAGAGTGGAAATTTTTGAATACGCTACGAGTACGGCATCGTGTGGACGGTCGAATCCGGATATTTTTTAATACGCTGACGTAACAGTATTGGATCCAGTCTTTAACCGCGCGAATATTCAACATGGCCGACCGAAATGTTATCGCTCCACTTCTACTTGGACTTATTTCAAGTACAATAACGTGTTTACAGTTGAACTTGGCGAAAGCAATCGAATTTGCCGCCAAATTCGCACAACGCGGCGCATAAAATGTTGGCCTTTGCGCATGCTCTGTTGACAACATTTAAAGAGGAGCCCTGGGTACTAGAGCGAATCCAGATACGTGTGGACGGGCAAATACGATTCGAATACGCTACGTGTGGGCGGGAATATTTTGTAATCCGCAACAAAAAAGTGGTGGATTAAAAAATATCCGGAAACGTGTGGACGGGGCCTTAGACATGTTATTCTTCAGAATGAATAAAATGAATGAATAATTATTTTGAGATTTAATTTAGAAATTATTATTCTGATGGCACGATACAGAGGCTTGCGTGTCATCATGGGGCATCTCGGGACTGTTTTTAAAAGTGTTTGGCGGGAGATATTTATCATTCTACGTCCGTCAGTCCTTTCTTTTAAGTTTTTATTTTAAATACTTTGGGAAATGAAATGTTATAAAAGGTATCAATTGCAAGTAATGTTGTCAGTTTTTTTTTTACCTTTTACTCGAGGTCCAGTGCCACTGCACTTATATATTATAGCAGGAATACGTTTCCGCATCTTTTTGCCACATCTAAAGAATGTTTTTCAGTGGTTTTTCGTAGCTGGCGTGCACAATTTTCTGATTTTTTGAAATGTAATGTACGTGAAATGTAATTTAAAAGGATCAGGAGAATAGACGGAACATGTTATTAGGGTAAATTTATCAGATGACTGACTGACTCATCCTCAATAAACTAGTTGACATTGAATGTCTCGTGTTAGTGAAGTCAGAATACCTTGACTCTACTGATTGATGGGTAAAGAAAGCATATACTTTCTGTCAAACATTTCTCTTTCTGAATTAGCTTGAACTGACCAAAGGTAAGGAGAATACTGCTAAAAGTTGTTATAAAAACACTGCGGAGAAGTTTAACGAAAATAAGCCGGGTAATTTGAGGTATTTTTGCCGGAAATGCAGTAAATGAAGTCAACAACAAAAATATATTAAAATTTGAAATACCTGGCCGCTTTAAGAATTATGACCTTAAAACTGACTGATCCTACTGAATAAGCAATAAACTCAATAAATACTTTGCAAATTCTGGACCAAATTTAGCTGCGAAAATGCAAGACACCGCTGTTAACTTTTTAACATTTCTAGGTATTAAATAGATCAACAAAGTCAATTTTCTTGAATGCAGTAACAGAGAGATGTTGAATTGGAATTAAGTCAAGTCATGTGTTTGCAAAGATATGCCACCCAAATTAGTGAAGAAAATTTCAAATTTTATAGTTTAACCATAAAGGTTACAGTGTACCTTCGGAACTTTTAGTAAAAATTCAAACTTTTAACTCACCTTTTTGCCAACTGCCTGAAAGTAAAGAGTTTCTGGTCTTGTTTTGTTAATTGGTGGAATTCAAAAACTCAATAAACAATTACCCTTAGTGAAAATATCATCATGTATAGTTTTATAAATAACTTTACTCGTCGTCTTGGTTTAAACCTCTGCTCGATTATCGCAAAATTTACACTGCTTCAAGAAATGAAGAAGAGTACTACTGGGAAGCTTTCATGGCTATCCTTACCAACAAAATTCAAATTGAGAAGCACAAATCTAAGACACAGATACAGTTGTATGCCTAGGCAATGAATAGAACTTTAAAATAATCAAGTAGCGACATAACCATTGTAGATATTGGCTTAATTAGTTAATCAAAGTACTTTTTTTCTTTTACGTAAATTGTTCTATTTTATTTCCTTTTGTGTTTACATGTATGCTAATTATGTAGTGCAATAAATTTTGTGCTAAGTATATTTAATTGGTATTTTCCTTAATTGTGAAATAAGTAATGCACTCTTTTAAAAGTCCTGTTGATGTTGTATCAGCGAAAGTAATGTACTGTAAATAATGTATTGTAATGTCAAATACAAAAAAATTAAAAAAAAAATACCTTCGAGGGTGTTTCAAGTGTAACAGCTCTAGCTTCTCGAGATTACTGTTACGGTACAGATTTTAGAAAATGAATTCACCACAGATCTTCAGGTCACAGGCTTTATTCCGTAGGAAGTATTCGCTAGGTAACAGCAGGTCTTTACAAGTGCAGCGCAAGTGAAGAGTGAAAACTGTCCTAGAGAGCGCTTCTATTTATTGAAGCTCAGGGAAATGACATTGATATGCAGAAAATAGGTGATATCAGCTGATTAGAACCGCTTGTTAATGTTGGCACACAATTGAAAAACACGTATTTGTGGGAGAAAGGTTGGGGAGTAAGTGTTGTCCAGGACCCGAGTGCTGCCATGCCTGAGGCGAGTCACATCGGGGTTGGTGTTAGCAAGTGGCATATTAGGCGGAGTACCGTGTACCTATGCCAAGCTCCTGGAGGGATGATAAGCGAGGGGAAGTGGGTGTGACCACCTTTTCTCACCCAAGCTTATAAACCTCGGCATCGCTTCAGTGTGGGACTAAAGGGATGTCGCCAGCAACACTTATCCCCAAACCGTTTATTAAGAACAATCACTAGAACTAAAAGTACACAAACAATAAACCTAAAAGTGAACAGATTGAATCTGAAGGCTAGGAATATGTGTTTGCCTTTAAGGCTGAAATACTGCTCATTTGTTTATTGAATTAAGGGTGGGTGGGCAGGGGAATCGCTTTTCGCAGCAAGGCGAAATTGAATGAGGCGATTACCTTGAGCGATCAGTTTTAGATGTAAACAACTGAGCTGAGAAGAATCTGATTGGATAAGGGACCGCTGCACGTGCAAATCACCTGATTTTAGTTCGCCTGTTGTGAATATGGGCGGAAACAATGCACTTTTACAATACAAATTACAAAAAGACCAGTTACCGGGAATGTACTTTTCCGATCAGTACAAAGTACAGAAATATCGATTACCGGGAAAGCACTTGCACTGGGAGGAGCTAGAGGTTCGATTGAGCTAAACATTAACTCCTGTTTATGCTGAGGCAGAAATAGCCAATCAAAGAATACAAAATGAAGTAAAGTTTGTTTGTTTGTGCAAAAATTCGTAAAACCTAAAAGAACCAATCCTGAATTAAAAGTTAACCGAGGATTCCATTTCTCTGTTTAAAAATGTTGTAACTTGTAACTTTATTACTTCCATCACTTGTTTACAATAATGTGTAATATAAAACAAATTAAACACAAGAAGTGATGAGGAGTCTAAAGAAAAGCAGAAATGCTTGAAGTAATAGACCCCCATTAACGGCCATTACATGTTGTATGGTTGAATGCTATTATTATTATTATTATTATTATTATTATTATTATTACAAATTAATCAAAAAAATGTTTTCAAAAGGTCATAGCTAGTAGTGAAGGCAAGTTAAAGTCGAAACTGAAGGGTAGAAAACTTTGGAAAATTTTTAATTGTTGAGATGTTTAACTGGATTCAAAATTGACGCTAATCCTGCGTTGCTTAAGGTGACTGAACACAGTTTGCGCGCGCTCTTCAATTTCAGCTGCTTACGTGAGTCAGCGCGCGCAAAGTTTTAAGAAAAACAAACGTGGCGCCTATAGACCAATATCACGCTGGTATGGCACAAAAATATATTTGGTTTATTGGGGAAAAATTCAGCATATCGATATTAGTAAAACTACAAAGTTTTGTAATTGATTGCTACAAAACTGACGAAGATATGAAATTTTGAAACTGAGCATTTTTACAAAGAATTGTATGGTGGACGGGCATAGATTGCCCGTCCAGCCTCGTTTTCGTGTTTTTCCCATACATTTCTTTGTAAAATTAGGCCAGAGTACTAAGTTTCAAAAGGTCATATCTGATCTCCGTCAGTATACGAGCAATCTTTACGAAACTTTACAGTTTTATTAATATTGATGTGCTGATTTTGATACTGGACTCTTTTCCCCATTAAATTAAATATATTTTCATGCCGTGCTAGCGTGATATTGGTGTATTCAGCGATCATTTTATTTTGCTCAGCGTAGATCGCGAAAGTGTTGTTTTCCATCTTAAAATCAAACAATTTGTTGTTTGTAAAAATGTTTGTTAAATCAATAGATTGACTGGATGTTTTAAGCGACTTTCCTCGGAAACGTGCTGATTTCTACGGAACTACTCATTGTAATTTTACGAAATTTGGCACAATAATAGTTCCGAATATGCCAAACTCACCTGCCATCAAAAATTTGAAATCTAACAAGGGAGATTTTTACAAAACGCAAACATATTAAACAACAAATTACGATTAAGATTCCTCTGTCAAAGTTACATGAGACCAGCGTTAACATGCGCATATTTTTACGAGTTTACTGGAGACAAATGATGAACAAAATCTAATGACCAGATTTTCTGAAAATAAACGAAACCAAATATTGCAGGCTGATTTACAATCCAACGTGTTGCCATGGCAACACCCTAAAAGCTCAACAAAGTAACAAAATATAAAGCTTGTTGCTTAATCTTATGCTAATTTTGGGCGCCCAGACGTTAGCGGTTTTAAAATGACAATAAATGATACATAGGTACAGTAAAACTGTGTTCAGTTTTGAACAATCAGGCCCAGGGGGTCGTTTCTCGAAAGACCCGGTAATTACCGGGCCCGGAAAGCTGTTTTATTTTCATTGAAGATCGAGGTTTCAAACGTTTTGCAAATAATACGCTAAAACTATAAGTTAGCAAAACAAAATGGACTAGTTTGTTCGCCAGGGCCCGCGCTTTTATTCTTTAGATTTTGATTTCAATATTTTGGCGAAAAGTTACGGGGATTTTCGAGAAACGGGCCCCTGATTCCCATACAAAAATGTAAGTCGCTAGATCGAAAGGTAGCAACTTAAGCTTAGTTTCTATCGAAAAGGATTCCAGTTTAAAGTAAAAGAAATAAGTGAAATTCAACTGAAAGTGATTCAGCTAAGAACAAAGAACTTTGAAGGTGTGAATACGCGCGAGCGAACCGAGCTCATAATGAGTCTGTGAAACTCATCATTATGCAAGTTCGGTCAAGAAAGTGTTAGCGGCGCGTGCCCTTAAAACGAGATCTTTCAATTTTCCGTTCTCACATCAGAAAGCACCTTCTAAGGATGTAATATCTTTTACAATAAATGAGTTTTATTTGTCTCATAGAAACCTTAGAAAGTTGTTCGTTATTATTTCACAAGTTGCAATTTCCAAACATCGTAAACTAGAATTTATGTTAGGTTTCTCTGGACTAAAATTATGTGACTCTCTTTAATAATATTGAAAACACAAAAAGGTCGGTACAAGGATTCTCATTGAAGGTTCTAACTTTGCTCGCTGTTCCTTTGGCGGCTTTTGTTGATTCATATGTTTGCACACCTATTAGCCTGCGGACAGGCTTCCAGTCGGACGGCGGGGTCATGCGAAGAAGGGAAGCCTGCACGCATCCTTCAAAATCGCGGCTGCCGCCCACAAGAACCCGCGGATTGCTTTAGCTTGTCAACTGTCAAATTTTAACCAATCAGCACGCCCCGGAAGTCAAAATTCAAAATCAGGGTAAACAAATGATGATACACATGAAATCTAGGCGCCCGGTCGCTCGCGAGCGCCATGTCTCACGGATAAACTCCCAAAATTACCATACTTTCAGCCTCTGCAATTCAGTACCTTAAAGCGGATAAAATCATTATAAATAAGAGTACGTTGTTTTGTTACAGTTAGCCGAAAACCATCTCCGAGTTATTTATAGTTCTTGTCGCTTCGCTTCGCCGTGTTTGTTTACACACGCAATTTCAGCGGTCGGTCGTAGTTAAAAACAAAAATCCTTCAGAAGTTGTAAAACAAATAAAACCGTCTGCGAAAATAATTCGAAAGCCGCTAGCAACGAAAAATAATTCATGAACGTTTCATTAATCACAAACGAATTGGTCATTCAGCTGGTCATTCAGCTGGCATTTCTGGGACTCCAGGACATGCACTGCACGTTAACTCTGATCGCGAACCTGCCGTAGAATTCAGAACTGACTGAAAGAGTCGGATAAAAATAATTCTGATCAGAAAGACGACAATAATTCAGAAGAAATCAACAAAACCGAGCGACAAAATAGACAACCGATCGCTTATGGCTTCGCCGCTCATGGGTACAGCTCCTCGTGAAGATAAAACAAAAATCCGCTGCCTCCCCAGGCAAACTACCAAGAAGCTTATTGAACGGCGATTCAACTCATTCAAGACATGTTTATTATATTTAAACTTTATGCATTGAATGACGAAATTTTCATTGACCACTGAGTTGTTTTAATACACACCCGTTCGCCAGAATGTCTGCATGCACTCGTCAGAATGTCTGGGATTCTGAAAAATATTTCATGTACTCGAATTAAGAACTGAGTGAAAACGTTACTCTGTACCAGACAAAAATAATTCTGAACAGAAAGAAACGAGTAATTTCTCTAATAATTTCTAATTTCTAATTTCTCTACCGGAAATGAAAAACTACGATTACGTCATGAATAATTAAAATCCACCAATCAGCGCTTCCAGGTTTGCGTCCAAAATTTGGACGCAGACATTCGATATTCTGAAACTCGCGTGCAGGCTCCCCTTCGTTGCCGGCGCTTCGCGCCGGAAAATAGCGCCCCTCCGAACCAGGAGCCTGTTCGCAGGCTACACACCTATACGCGTTACGTAGGGAACTCGAATTTCGTACAAACAATTTGCCACTTCCAATCATAGTTAATAGAACAAACTGGTTATGAAACCTAGTCAGTCCTTTGTTATATGTTTTTGTTCTCCATTTCTTTTGTTCGTTTGCCTTGACCCTGCACAAAATACAAAAGGTATTGAAATGCATATAAGCAACTGACCAGAAACATTTGGGCTCACACGTTAAACAAAACAATGTGCAGGGTCACGGTTCGTTCAACATAAAACAAAGCAGCTTTGTACACTCTTTTTGAAATTTGTTGAGCTTCATAACCAGTTTGTTCTATTAACTATGTTCCAATAGAGGTTTTGCCGGCAGCCATGTTGCATGGCAGGAATAATAGATTATTTTCCCTATGGGAAAGAATGTTCTTTCTAATGCAAAACATTTTCATTGTTCCTGCCATGCAACATGGCTGCCGTGCAAAAACCTCTATATAAAGCCATAAAGCCATAAAGCCATTATGGTAACAACCGGGAGGGCACATTGTATATATGTATATATATATATATATATATATATATATATATATATACATATATACAATTATGTATACAATGTGCCCTCCCGGTTGTTACCATAATGGCTTTATGGCAACTCCTGAACTTGGGCACAGGATGTACGGTTATATATATATATATATATATATATATATATATATATAAAGTGTAGAACTAGATATTCGTAAAACAGTGCTCAATAGTAAGTAGAGCGAAGTATATGTTTGTGGAGGAAAGAAACAAATAAACTACGCTTTCATCCCGACAAGCCTGGGCAACCACGAAACAGGCTTGTCGGGATGAAAGCGTAGTTTGTTTCTTTCCTCCACAAACATATATATATATATATATATATAAACTTGTCACAAGCATCCACTTGTCCAGTCTTTCATAAAAATAATATCAATTTGTCACAAATGAAGACGAACCAATACTTTTTTTCTGACACCAAACCATAATTATATATATATATATACAATTATGTATACAATGTGCATATATATGTATATATATATATATATATATATATATATATATATATATATATACTTGATGGTGTCCTGCAGTTGCCTGGCAACAATGTGGTACTACTTCATGTAAGTCTATATAGGAGCATGGTAAACAAAGATGGCGGACGGTAAACGTACGCGAACCATCGAAAGGACCTTTTACCAACGTTTTTGGTTGCAAAGAAGACGAAATGGAATGGCGAAAAGCCTCATACGCAAATGGAGAGTTTCGATTCTCTATAACTCACTAACGCGACGTAAACACAAGAAATATTTCAGTATTCGACTTTTCAACGTACATTGAGTTGATTAACAGAAAAAAAAAATTGGGGTTTAGGTGCACTTTAAAGTTGTAGTTGACAGCGTTGCTTCTCTTGTCACGGAAAACGGCATCTTTCGGAGCGGCAAGAACTCACGGAGAGTCGTTGAACGTAAAGAAACTTTTGCAACCAACATTACGTCACATGACGTCACAACTCGACCCCAATACCTTGAATTTCGTGACCATTTTTTAGGGTAAAATAGCACAACTTTGAACGCTTGTAACATCGCCAATTTTTATCCTAAAAACTTTGGAATCATGTGCTTAAAAGGCTATATTTTATAACTATATGAATAGAATTTTCAGTTCATAAAAACAAAATTCTGAAAATGATTAAATAGCGGATAATTTATGCAAAGCGGAGGTGGTACTAAAAGGGGCCAGCCGTTTATTCGATAACTTGTTCTCTTTTGGAATTGATTGCGGATTGTAATATGTTTTTTAGGTGTGTGTGTAGCGGCGGTCCTTTTTACCTTCCACCTCGCTTTGATCGAGAATGAATACCTTACAATTTTGTTGTTGTTGTTGTTTTTAGTATTTGAATGACGTGTATATGTTTGAGTTAGATAAGGCTTAATGTTGGAGCGCAAGCTAATATAATAAAGCAGTTAAATCTTCAGTTTTGTGAATAGATGTCTAAGCGAAAAGCGAAACAAACGAATCTAAGAAACTTCCCAAAAATGTATGCTAATACATTACTCTTAAGATACCTTAACCCCTCTATCAAATTAAATACGAGCGTCTGAATCAGCTTTTGAAAGCTACAATTCAACACGATAATTTTATAGTATGTTAACCTAGCTACTGTTAGCCTAGCTACTGTCCAAATATATTTGAGGAAAATCGAACAAATTTCCTTTGAGCTATAGCTCTTTAAAGTGTCCCCTACAAGCCAAAAATTCACCTCGAGATGATTTAAACATATGTTAAAATAGATAATATTGCGCGTCATAAACAAACTTTCGGTCAAAATGTCACACTGTCATTTGACTTATTTCTGGCCGTCAATTTTTACTCTATTTCAATAATATTTTTGGATGAAAGATCATTCTGAAACCTTTGTTTTGACCCCCAAAAACAAATTTCGAGAAAATGGTCGATCTGAAGGTACTTCTGTAGCTTAAACACATGATATATAACCAGTCATTTCTAACCGGTGTTGCCAAGGAACGGTTCCTAGCGATCTAAAAGTTGCACTTTTAACTCCAGTAATAAAAACAAAAAGGATGCATTTTCCAATTATAGACCTATCTCTGTTATCAAATGCTTCAGTAAAATATCACTGTCAAGTCAGGACATTTTTATTACACCTTAAACGTTCACAAATAATTTGCGGATTCGATTCTTACGCTTTCGCTTATGCTTATGTCGCGGCTATGGAAAACCACGTTGTTGTCAAAACTTGGTTCACATTGGCGACATCATGACATACGCACATGATGAACAGTTTTTTCCTTTATATCTTGTTATGTTTATGTTACTATATTCCTTTTAGAGCTGCTTTTATATGTCGTTATATTGTGCCGCTGTTCTTCATACTAGTGCAATAAAACTCGACCCTGCGTTTTCGTGACTTCGCCGTTATGTCGTTATGTCGCTGGACGTGTTAACCAGGCTTACTTTATAAAAACGAAGGCCATGAAGATCCCGTAAATAACACGTAAATTGCAAAAGAGTGGTTCAAGAACTCTCGGCTACAAGATTTGACCTAGGGGGAGCAGGCGTGAAGATCAAACGAAGTTTTGTAGTTCGAATAGTTCAGCGAATAGACAAAGAAGACTAACTTCTTTTTTAGTTTTCTAAAAGTCTTCCTGATAATAAAATTCGCCCATGGCGTTGAATAAGTTAGATCAAATATGCTCATGTTGCCCCAATTTCATCAGCGTCATGTGTCTTTGACAGTAAAATTAGATTGCGATACTTACGAATCGCCTGATGAAGACTAGCACGTAAGCAGTCGAAAATAACAGTTCACTTACCTTGAATATGGAAAGCCGCATATTGACACTGAACCTCTCCGGCGTCAGCAATTTGTTATTGCCAGTTCTAAAAAAGTTTCCTCTCTAATTGTTCACTCTCGAAGAGACACCCGAATTTTAACAATGACTAAGACTAAGGCCACACAACCGCTAACCACCGATGGCTTTGAATATGCGCATCCTAAAAATAGTGCACTCAAGATTGAGATGCGAATTGTGCGTTAATGATATTCACGTTGTATACAATATTGGACCAAAAATGCGTTTTCTTAAATAAACTTGCCTTTTGGAAATGACTTGTTAGATTAATTAAACACTAAATTTTGGTCGAAGACATTCTTTTTTGGGGAATTTTTGTCCCTCGAAAGTTGGAAGTACCCGTAGTGCACACACAATCTCTGTCGCAAGGTGGAAAAGATCTAAACACATAAAATGCTCATAATCGCTGCGTCACGCTAACACAAACTTTAAAAGCGTCGGGCTGCTGTTTTTCAAGTTTACACCATCAATGTCGGCACAGATACAATCTATTCCATGAATCCTGCGGCGCTGTATACACCAAAAGATCTCAGATTTTTCATATATGCATGAACTATCTAGTTGTCGTGAGTCTGGTATGGTTATGTTACCAATTCTGGAATCGTACGGCTCAATATCTCAATATTTACTAGAAATACGTGTCTCGCAGAACCTCGCGAAGCTTGAGGGAGGATGCACTGCAAAATTTCAGCAATGTGGGAGGGAGAGATGGAATTTCTGATTTGACTGGAGAGGTTGAGTTGCATGCCGGCAATGGCCCGAAATTTAAAGTTGAGACATTTTCGTTCCTAGTCGCTTCTATTTAACTTGTACTTAGTACCCTGTCTTCCTAAAATAAAATAAATAGGAGCTGGTACTGGTCAGGTTTTGAGCTGTGGGTCGCTGTAACTGCTATGGGACTGGGTATCAAAAGATCCTCAGGCCCTTCCCCCCCCCCCCCCCCCCCCCCCCCCCCCCCCCAAACCTATCTTCATTAATTTTTGTCAGAAGGAAAATTGGTCTGAAAGTGTATTTATAGTACTGTTGTGGACATGGGTTGTGGACATGGGTCGAGAACAATATGCAGTGCATGTGTTCTGTTTATTTTGATTGGGTGAGAGCGGTTTGTTTATCAGGAATACAGCTAACTCCTGCTGTCTTGATTAAATTCCATTTTTGAGGCTTGTGAGTGCTATCTCCCAAATTAACCTGTTCCCTTTAGATACTGCTGATGTTTTTGTTCTATATACTGGGTATCAAATAATTGCTAACCCAATTCACTATTCGCTTGAATGGTTGAGATCGCAGGAGTTTACTGTTGCTGAAGAGTGATGTTGCACAATAAAATAACAACTCAATGGTGGTACAGTTGTAGTAAAAATAATAATTTAATCTTACTCAAAAAGAGCAATGAGACTACAGTAACATAGAATAGTAAAACCTCCTAACATACCATAGATAATAGTAATTAAATGTAGCATTGTCATATGCATACAATGTTATGTAATTTAAGCTTATATCAAGATTCTTAGTGAGAATTTCAATAAACATCAATTTACAGTTTGAACTTAGAGAATAGTTTCCAGTGTTTGAGTACTAATATATTATATTGAAAAACAGGTCCTCTTATCATCTACCTGTCAATTTTTAGGTACTTTAAATCTTGTTTTTTGCAAAAGGTAAATTAAAGAATAAGCTTAATTTATAGAGGGTTGTACGTATATAAGCTTAAAAGGCTAGGTTGTTTGAATTGAAGAGCATTGGAGAGCGAATTAAAGTGTGGTGATTTGAGCTAGATTTCTTAATCGTTCTTCTTCTCTGAGCCTTTCTTGTAATCTGTGTTTGCTTTTCCCTACCGTATGAAAGATATTCGTCACGAGTATTTAGCTGATCGTGCAATTCTTGCCGCCTCTCGTTGCGTCTATAAACAAAATCATTTTGTCCAACACTTTCAGTCGGTGTCGCCTCTTCTGATCGGTTTCGTTCAGAAGGCGTTCAAGGCGTTTGAACCTACTCAAACGGTGTGCCTAGGCTGTTCGAAGTCTTTGTAAACGATGCTCACGTTGTTTCTTCGTTGCTCGATCGCGGTGAATTTCAAGTCGCCGTTCTCGCTCCAGCGGAGTTTCGGTGGTTAATTGTCTCGGGCAAGGATTTCCAGCCACTTTTTGAAGCCAGTGTTGTTGTTGTTTCTCATTTGCATCAGAAATTGGTCGTGTTTCACCGACGATGAGTAAGGATAAACTTGTCAGCCCGGCCGCCATGAATAAACATGAAGCGTGCCATCCATTGTCAGCGGTCGCGATTTTTGTTGCCAGGCAACTGCCGGACACCATCAAGTATATAAATATATATATATATATACATATAAATATATTTTTCGCTCGAATTCGCGCGGCTCAGCTCCCGAGGGCCGACAAATTTATAAACCTCGCTGCGCTCGGGCCTTCGGCCCTCGCTTCGCGAGGAATGAGAAGCGGTAGAAATCAGTGGAGCATGGAATGATTTTTGTGTTTCACTGAGGGTATCTGTACTGCTGTCTCAATATTAAAACTATGATTTATTATCAACTCGCTTCAAGAATGAAAAATCGTATTAATGATAACAACACAGCTTCTCTTTCATGTATAATATTTTCACTTTAAGCTAGTAATGGTTTGTGTCTGAGCCACCGTAGTTCACAATAATAGTGATCAAGAAAAAACTTTGTATTTAAAAACACGACAATTAATAAAAAGCGACTCTGAATGCCTAAATTAAATAGTCAAGCACCAGCCAATTCCAGGAATGCTCATCCATCTGGGGTGTCTCCAGTATAGCAGCTCTAGCGTCTTAAGATTACACTTAATATACCTAAACCCAGATATCAAATTAAAGCTTATAGAGCTGGCTATCTAAATATGGAAACCGTTTGGTAATAAAATGAATTGTCGAATTTTTTACGACGTCTAAATTCGAACGTCCAAATCAGCTTTAAAACGCTATAACGCAAAGCGATTATTGTATTTTGCATATTTGATTTGTTCTCGGATTTTCGGACACGAAGCGCTAAAAAAACGTGTCGGCGATTTCCCATATTCAATTTCAGTGAAAAGTTACAGAATATTTTCGAAAAAGGGAGAAAAAAAATTGGAGTGATCGCACGGAAATGGCTCTTGACGAAAACGTTTTCGGAAATAAGAAATTCGCCGACACTTTTTTGTTGATTATATGTTAGCCTAGCTTCTGTCCAAATTTGAGGAAAATCGAACAAATTCCCTTTGAGTTGTAGTTCTTTAAAGTGTCCCCTACAAGCGAAAAATTAACTTTGAGAAAACAGCGCTTAGACTGAGAAAAACATATCGCTTCATAAACAAACTCCGCCTACAAAAGTTATACCGTCATTTCTCCGTCAATTTTCACTATTTTTCGATAATTTTTTTTTGGATGAAAGTTCATTCTGTAAACTTTATTTTGACGCCAAAAAAAAAATTTCAATAAATTTTCGATCTGAAGGTACACGGTAACCTTAAGCTCCCCCAACCCCTGAGCCCGCGAGCTTGCTCGCAGACTATTTTCAAGTTGATCGCCTTGTGTCTTGGAATACTCATTCAACTTCTTGAGACATGGCTGCAAGCTCTCGCTCTTGTGACATCCTGTGACGTGCTCTACAAGATAACGTTAATATTGTGGGTTACAGCGCTGCTGGAGATCTGTGCCGTCATCCAGAATGTCGCTATCTTGGATTTTACTCAAAATTCAAATTTATCGAAAAAAATACAGAAATTGAAAATATTTTTTGCAAGAGTTGTAAAATTTGAAATAATCAATTTAACATTTTGCTACTTTTAGCAGCATTTTATATGTTTGTTAACCAAAAATGGTGAAAAACACGCATTTTCATTTAAAAATGGCTTGACCTCATGCTACTTATGACGTCATATCTCGTTACTCTAGCAACCGATTTTTCCCAAAGTGTGCACGTCTCAGGGATAAACGAACAGCCACTAAAGACAGCATGTGCAAACAATAAATGCTCTTGAAAATATCCTATTTCCAGGCTCAGTAAGCTTTTTCAAGTTTACTGAGCTTACGATTGAAGTTGTTCTTAATTAAAATCGCGATTTGGTAATTATGAACCCATTGAATAAATTGAAGTAAAAAAAAGTCGAAAAAAAAAACAAAAAGTTTCGTCATAGTAGCACTTTTTGCTCATTTTCCCCCCGTGTTTTACGACTGGTAGTCACTTTGGATGAGGACAACGACGTTTAAGAGAGACTTTCCCTAAATACCAACTATAGCCGTGCAAAATGGAAAAATCGAAATCGCCCAAACTTTGCCACAATAAAGACCTTAGAAAACTATTTTAGAAAATATAGGTTTCAGCTGTTTTGGATTTATATATTCCAAGCAGGACAATATTTTAATATTTACCCTTGCCAGAGGCCTCAGACAGGCGAAAAATGCCCTTTTTAGTTGGCCTCGTGTGCAAAATTTAAAAGAGGCTGGATCACTATTTCACTACTTTAGAATCCAGCGATCCTTTCTTTACCTTTTGCCATTATTAGAATGTAATAATATTTCAACTACAATTTTTGGGAATTTTTTTAAGTTACCGTTAGAAACGGTGTTTTTAAAAGTGTCAAAATTGGCTAACTTTAGAAACAAAAATCACTACCTGGTACATGGATTTTGAACTCAAGTTAACATTCTAATAAAACAGCAACTCTAGTTCTATTGAAATATGAAATAAAATTTTGGGGCAATTAAAACTGCGAAGTTTGACAGCCGAAAACATTCACGCTACTTGATCGAAATTGGAGAATGTTGACCATCAACAACAGTCGTATCGCCCGCCGATAAAATTGAATTGCCCTAGTGTTTTATTATATTTTCTTCAAGGAGACCTTTCTCGTACCACTTTACGGCCATATTTAGGTTTTGCTGGTAAAATGCATCCTCTGTGGCTTCGAAAAAGTTATATTCCTTTAGTCGTTTCTCATGCAAATTAAGACAAATCGCTTTATACTTTGTTTACAACCAAGAATTATCGCCGATAAACCCTTGTGAATCTCTTCATCTTCCAGATCTTCACTACTTTCTTAGGGCATCTTCTTATATGATAACATAAGACATAAAAATAAAACAAAACGAAAGTAAAGCGGGACTCACCTTTGATTTCTTTGGGTCAAGAACGATACAAGAACGTCGAGAAAACAAAGTCCGTTCATCGCCGTGCCGAGCGTGACAGCATTTCGAGGCACCGTGACAAGTTTTACTAAGTCCCAGATCACCAGCTCTGTCACGTCAACATTTCGTACATCGAAGGTGGAAAACGAGTAGTCTCCTGAGCTACTGTCTAAACATTTATTAGTAAAATTCTTGGCAATGTAATTTTGTTTAAAGCACGTAACATTGAATTCATTGCAATAACTGTGAGTCATTCTTACAACTGTGAGTTTTGTGCTGCTGCACTTGTCTTACATTTCGTTTCTGGTATTGTACCCCTACAAGTTTAGGAACATCTTTGTTTCGGAATTTCGTCTGCAGCCAGGGTTCTCAATATAAAAAAAAAATTGATGGGAAACCTTTACTCCAGAACAATAAAGCTACCAACCTTCCAAAATGGTGGATTTACCGCCGGGGGACGGGACAATCCAGTTCGGCTTTTACATAAACTTCTTCGTTGACCTCTACATTCTTTCTTCCCTTTGAAACTGGCAATGAGATTATACCGAGAAGTCCCCAAAAGAAAACTGGCTCTCAAAACGAGGTGGTTGTGAATAATGTAGAGGTCGACGAAGAAGTTTCTGTAAAAGCCGTAATAGATTCTGTGGCAAATCCACTATTTTCCTGTCCAAAGGATGGTTGCATAAAGGCATACACGCGTCACTCGGCTTTAGAAAATCATTTGTTCTACGAGAAATGTGAGTTGCGCCCTGTTAAAGAGACACTTATGGACAAGGCAAAAGCCATGTACATGTATTACGAAAAGCTGCAAGGTGATGGAAGTGCTCCTCCCCCAACTCTGGAAGGTATGCCGCTTCCAAGTCTAACAACAATAACTGAAGCACCACCGGAAGGATGGGCTCTAAGATCGAGCAAGAAAACCACACGGTTTAGCGAGAAGAAGAAGAGCGTCAAAACAGCGACACATACAACGTGAATCCGACCACGAAGAACAGGACGAAGACACAATAGCAGCTGAAGAAGAAGCGGCAAATGAACATGTCCGTTCAACTGTCCTGAAAGAAGTGGCCTTGACGCACCCAATTGTGTTTGACATGTTTAACTTATGTGACATGTTCCAGTCACGTAAACTGCAACAACTCAGTTTATTAATGCTTCGCACTGTTTTGACGTGGAAATAGCGCACATCAAAGGGCGAAGGAAAGCACCTTATCTTTCTATGTTAGAAGACCTTATAAAAGCATGCAACTGTTGTGAGGGGTATCCGGCTTAGGATTTTATTCTTTGGGAACGAAATATTCAAAAGCCATTAAGCCTGCAATTCTTTTTTGTCCCCTTTCAAGAATTGCCCCTCTCTCGAAAAAGGAAAAGAACGAAATTTTGCGATTTTAATCTGGCGTGTTTTAGAAACAAAAATTGTTCAATTTATACAGTAAGGTTGGAAGAACATACCAAGCATATTTTGGCTGCAAAGTCTTATTCTGATTACACATTTCTCTCCAAAGGTGTTCAAAGTTGTTCTCCAAAGTTGTTCGCTTTGGTGAACATCGCCGCTCTGTAGAGAATCCACATCACCTCAGCTGCCCTACTCCTATATCAGAACACTTTACTAAGGATATGCAACTTATACCACTTGAGTTATTACGTAATAGCTAAGACTTTGTACGAAAAGCGCGTGAAGCATTTCTCATAGATAAAGCAAAGACGTTAGAACCACTTGGAATCAACAGACGCGACGAACTTCATTAACTTTCTCATCACTAGTCAGTTTAGTTTATTACCCGTCAAACCCTCCACCTATCATATTTATTGTTTTTGTTATTCGTTATTTTTTCAAAACCACTTGTATAACGGTTTTATAATCATTTATAGTGCTAGCCCCTGAAGAAGCTTTTTTTTGCAAAGCGAAATATTGGGCACTATTATATTCCACTTTTATTTTATTTTATTTGTTTTTGCTTCTGTTTCTGTTTTTCTGCCGTAAGGAACAGTTTGCCGTTTCTTTTGTTAAACCACTACCACCGAAGTATTAGCTAGATTATTGTTCTGGAGTAAAGGTTTCCCATCAACTTTTTTTGATATTCAGAACCCTGGCTGCAGACGAAATTCCGAAACAAAGATGTTCCTAAACTTCTAGGGGTACAATACCAGAAACGAAATGTAAGACAAGTGCAGCAGCACAAAACTCACAGTTGTAAGAATGACTCACAGTTATTGCAATGAATTCAATGTTACGTGACAGAATTACATTGCCAAGAATTTTGCTAATAAATAAATGTTTACTAATAAATGCTTAGGAGACTACTCGTTTTCCACCTTCGATGTACGAAATGTTGACGTGACAGAGCTAGTGATCTGGGACTTAGTAAAACTTGTCACGGTGCCTCGCAATGATGTCACGCTCGGCACGGCGATGAACGGACTTTGTTTTCTCGACGTTCTTGTATCGTTCTTAACCCAAAGAAATCAAAGGTGAGTCCCGCTTTACTTTCGTTTTGTTTTATTTTTATGTCTTATGTTATCATATAAAAAGATGCCCTAAGAAAGTAGTGAAGATGAAGAGATTCACAAGGGTTTATCGGCGATAATTCTTGGTTGTAAACAGAGTATAAAGCGATTTGTCTTAATTTTCCTGAGAAACGACTAAAGGATTATAACTTTTTCGAAGCCACAGAGGATGCATTTTACCAGCAAAACCTAAATATGGCCATAAAGTGGTACGAGAAGGATCTGCTTAAAGAAAATATAAAAAACACTAGGGCAATTCAATTTTATCGGCTGGCGATGCGACTGTTGTTGATGGTCAACATTCTCCAATTTCGATCAAGTAGCGTGAATGTTTTTGGCTGTCAAACTTCGCAGTTTTAATTGCCCCAAAATTTTATTTCATATTTCAATAGAACTAGAGTTGCTGTTTTATTAGAATGTTAACTTGAGTTCAAAATCCATGTACCAGGTAGTGATTTTTGTTTCTAAAGTTAGCCAATTTTGACACTTTTAAAAACACCGTTTCTAACGGTAACTTAAAAAAATTCCCAAAAATTGTAGTTGAAATATTATTACATTCTAATAACGGCAAAAGGTAAAGAAAGGATCGCTGGATTTTAAAGTAGTGAAATAGTGATCCAGCCTCTTTTAAATTTTGCACACGAGGCCAACTAAAAAGGGCATTTTTCGCCTGTCTGAGGCCCCAGGCAAGGGTAAATATTAAAATATTGTCCTGCTTGGAATATATAAATCCAAAACAGCTGAAACCTATATTTTCTGAAATAGTTTTCTAAGGTCTTTATTGTGGTAAAGTTTGGGCGATGTCGATTTTTCTATCTTGCACGGCTATAGTTGGTATTTAGGGAAAGTCACTCTTAAGGTCTCTTATGACAGATTTGCTGCGCCTCACTATGTGTATCACCGTGATTGTTTGTGATAGCTGGAATATTGAGGATCGCAAACCAAAAGTTCAGGCAATCACAGTGATGCACATCTAGTCGACCCGATTAAGATCTGCAATAAGCTGTCGAAACATCGCGATCCACATCAAAAGTTGCTCTATCGTGAGACAAACAATAAAAACAATTCAGACCACAATGAACATCCACAATATTTCAAAATATAAGGCATGAGCAGTTCTTTAATGAGGGCTGTTTTATTTTCATTTTCATTTACAAATCAGAAAATGGTGTTAAGACCTTAGCTCCCTGATGGCCAACTGAAAGTTTTAATATAATATATAATATGTAAATTTTATGTTCAAATATATGATAAATAAATAAATAAATAAATATTAAATAAATAGTCATGAAGTCTCTGACCTTGGATTAAAGGGAGGGTTTTACGGTTCGGCGCATGTGCAAGCTATGACGTAAGCCATTTAATTTCATTGTTTAGACCAATCGTAAGCGTGTCGGATAACTCTGGCGCGGGAAATTTGCCCTTGAAAATGTCGCGGTCAGTCCGCTGATTGAATGGATGAATATACATACCCATGTGTGCCATGAAAGCCACCAGAGCGTAGAATAAATCCTTCGAGTCCAAGGTTTTATTCAGTGTGGTGTAATCCGTTGATGAAACTTTCTGTGAATTTTGGTCATCCTTCGGTTTTTTTGGACTGATTATAGTATGTGATTTCAGATTATTGAAGTAAATGTGAGTGTTTTTTAACTGATAAAATTGGTAAGAAAGCGAATAAAAGCATTTTTAATCTGTGCACATGCGCCGAACCGTGAAACCATCCCTTTAAACTATTGCTTTCATCTGGTTTGATATAGTAATGAGAGTATGTGAGTCCGTCCCAATTCTCGTATTTGTGAATTAAAACCTTACGATGCAAGGAAAAAATTTTTATACTCATCAAATTTGAGGATTCAGGTGCCGATTACCCCTCGGAGGAATACATTTATAGTTGTGTTAGAATGCGTGCAATTTATTAATTGTTTTGTTTTCCATACATTTGTCAAATTTATTGCACGCTCTCTAACACAGCTAGTCATCTCTCAAATTTGATGAGTAAAGTCTGCTTCCTGGTGTCATAAATTTTCAATTCACAAATATTAGAAAATTTAAATTTTACCGAAATTATTCGACACTGGATTCCCAGACAAACACTGCAACTGGCGGCATGTTTGCAACTGATTACCCATGATCCCCCACGAAACTAGAAGTCCTCTATACGTCTTGGGCATTTTTTGTTACACACAGGCCGTCGGATCCTGCGCACAGTGGTGAAGTGGATGCCAACTATCTGAACATTTTAGCAAAACAATACAGTTTACAGCTGATTCGTTCTTTTCGTTGTCCATCTATATTTCAGACTGCACTTGTGAGAGAACCGTCAAGATTTATCAATGGCACAATGAGGCGATAGTCATGAAAATGCGGTGAAAGGGAACTGGGGGGTACACATTGCGCTTGGTAATGGGTCCTGTAAACGAACAATTTCGGATCTTAGAGGCGTGATCATATCAGTTAAGTTTACTAAATAAAATGGATGAGTCTTGGAGCTAGAAACTGCTATAAATCCTTGCTTGACTGTTCAATTTAGGCATTCAGTGTCGTTATACATCCTTTTTTTCTTAATCAATATTATTGTGAATTTCAGTGGCTCGGACACAAATCCTTAGCTAAAAGTGAAATTTTTTTATTTTTTTATTTTTTTTTTTGTACATTTTATTGAACAAAAGAACCCATGTATACATATATATATACTGAGATATATATAAAATAACAAAGTGACAATAAAACAAAAGAAAGAAAAAAGAAGAAAAGAGAAATCATTACATAATGTGCACAGAGAAAGGGTATTGCTAACAGCAGGTCATTATCTTGAAATATACATTCATAAACAGGACATATTTCAGATATTGTTTGGACTACAAAGTATATTAAACTAGGATGAGGGGAGCATAACCACGTCAAGCTAAAAGTCTATTTTAAGCTGAATAATGAGCTTGGATATAAATTCAGATGTAACCACTTTCCTTTGCATGGTTTTGCATGCGTAGTGGTACTGTTTTGCATATAACAGAAGAAGACGCAAGTCCTTCATCTGATTACTGGATAGATTGTTAGTTAATGTTGATAGGTTAAGAAAAAACTGTAACGGGGTGAGACTGACGTTAGTTTTGTGTACGTTATTAAACCACTGAAGGGATTCGTCGCATAGTTTGATAAAAGACTGACATTCGAAGAATGCATGTTCAATAGAGTCGTTCTCACCGCACATTGAACATTTTACACAATCAGTTATCCCAAAGCGTTTGAGTTCTTTATTGGTGACTACTATTCTGTGAAGCAGTTTGAAATAAAATTGCCTTAACTTATTATCCCGAGTAATGTTATAGTTGTTTTGCATGTGGTACATCCACTTATCAGCAACTTCAGGACAATGTTTCCGCCATGATTTAATGGCGGTTGGTTCAATGTCGATTTTCTCTGCAAACAGTTTATAAAACTGTTTGCAGGAGGTTTTCTTTAAATTTAGAGTGATATCTTCAGCTAAATGGAAATCAAGATTTTCACCAATTGAGTTGAGATGCCCAAGGTCTCTATGAACTGATGCACTGCTTTTGAGATGTGCGGGAATGGCTGAGATGATCTGGTAGTATTGCAAAAAGTTAGCTTTGATTTTGTATTTGTCATTGAGTTCTTGTGGTGAAAGGTAATTGCCTTGATCATTCAGCAAATCTTGTATAAAAATTATATTCTTGTCTCGCCAGGCCTTCCAATAAACCGATTTGTTTTCAATATTTATGTCTCTGTTATTCCACAAAATAAATTCGCGTTTCAATGGATCTTCGTAGTTCCTACGCAGTTGTTGAAAGTAATCAAGGAGTTCTCGGTAAAATAGAGGGATTTTTCTGTCTAGTTTCTCGACACTGTAATTACAGTTAAGTAGAAACAAGAGCCCGCTACATTTTTCAAAGTGGTAGTTAGGGATTGCCGTCCAATGATCTTTGGTGTTGCTTAAAAGTCTGCTTATCCAACTAAGACGTAGCGCTTTAACGGTAATCCTGAAGCAAGGGAAACTTAAACCACCCTTGGATAACGGACGGAACAAAACCTGTCTTTTGATCTTATCCGTTTTATTTTTCCAAAGAAAAGCAAATAGTTTCTTTTGCGTCTGTTGAATTACTGCTTCTGGAACGGAAAGCATGGAAGCAGTGTAGATTAACTGAGACAAACCTAGAGATTTTGCGAGCAAGGTTCTTCCAAAGAGCGTTAGGTCCCGCGACAGCCATATATTAAGCTTCGTTTCCATTTTCCTTATTTTGATATAAAAATTATTTTTGTCGTTACCAACTTCATCATGTGAGAGATAAGTTCCAAGAAATTTGATGGGATCTTTTGGACACTTAAATTCTAAAGGTTCTGTCTTGTTTTTTCTCAAAGTACCAATCCACAGCGCCTTTGTTTTCTTTTTGTTTAGCTGCAAGCCGGACAGTATTCCAAATGAGTTCACTATGTTCATCGCATTTCTCAGTGACTTAGTATCTTGAGAAATAAGAGTGGTGTCATCCGCGAACTGTGAGATCTTTACGTTTTGTCCATTCGGGAGTTCAATTCCCTGGCAGGATTGATCTTGGCGTATTTTGAGGGCTAACATTTCAACCGCTAAGACAAATAAAAGAGGACTCAAAGGGCACCCTTGTCGTACACCTCGGGAGACTTTAAAGTAATTAGTCATAAAACCCGCATTCATCACGCCGCTTTCGACGTTGTTGTAGAGAATGGATATCCATTTCCTAATGTTTGGACCGAAGTTGTAAAGTTCGATACACTTGTGAATAAAATTCCACTCAATAGTGTCAAAGGTCTTGCGAAAATCAATAAAGAGTAGAATGCCTGGGAGGTTTTTAGCTTCTGTATATTCCATAATATCATTTAAAAGCCGAACGTTTTGTCCAATAAATCTTCCCTTAATGAAGCCCGTTTGATCAGAGTGAATGAGCGAAGAGAGTATTGTCTCAATTCTTTGGCCAATAGCTTTTGCCAAAATTTTATAATCAACGTTTAAGAGGGTTAATGGTCGCCAGTTAGACAACTCATTAAGGCAAGAATCGTCTTTTGGTATCAAACAAATAACTCCACGCCTCTGAGATATTGATAATTGTCCGTTGTTGAAAGCTTCATTATATGAATTGAGGAGGTGTATACCAATCAGATCAAAAAATGTTTCGTAAAATTCTTTAGAAAAGCCATCCTCACCAGGGGATTTGTTGTTTTGAAACGATTTCAAAACATTTTTTAACTCATCAAGTGTCAGATTGGATTCAAGGGCCATTGATTCCTCAGGCGATAATTGGGGAGTGTCTATGTCCTCGACAAAAGCGTTAAAGTCCTCATTGAAGTCAGTGGAATTTGATAAATTTGTTTCAAGTAAATCGCTATAAAATGATTCTATCTCCTTATTAATTTGTTTCATGTCTGAAATAATCACGCCATTTTCAAGTTTCAACTGTGCAATGACCTTTTTCTCGTAGTTTCGCTTCTCTAAATTGAAAAAAAAGTGAAAAAAGTGAAAATATTATACGTGAAAGAGCAGCTGTGTTGTTATCATTATTACCATCTTTAATGCATAAAGCGGGTTGATAATAAACCATAGTTTTAATATTGAGACAGCAACACAGTATCCTCGGTGAAAAACAAAAATCATTCCATGCTCCACTGATTTCTACCACTACTCGTAGATATTAAGATATTGAGCCGTATGATTCCAACGTTGTTGTCGTTGTTGTTAAATTGGCAACATATAACCGGACCGGAATCACGCCAACTAGATAGTTCATGCATATCTGAAAACTCGGAGATCTTTTGGTATACACAGCACCGCAGGACCGCATGGAACTAGAAAAACAGCAGCGATTATCAACCCTTTACGTGTTTGAACCTTTTCCGCCTTGCGACAGAGATTGAGTGCGCATTGAGGTTACTCTCATCCTTCGAGGGACAAGAATTCCAAAACAAAGAATTTATTCGATCAAAATTTAGTGTTTAATCTAACATTTCCAAAAAGCAAGTTTATTTAATAAAATGCATTTTTGGTCCAATACTATAAACAAAGTAAATATGATTTAATAATGCAACTTTGAGGTTAAGAGTACCCTTTTACAGATGCACATATTCAAAGCCATCGGTGGTTAGCGGTTGTGCGGCCACAGGCTGAGTCATTGTTAAAATTCGGGTGTCTCTTCGAGAGTGAGCAACCAGAGAAGAAACTTGTTTACAACTGGCAATAACTATTTTTTGACGATAGATTCAGTGTCAATATGCGGTTTTTCATATTTAAGGTAAGTAAACTGAAGTAATCTTCGACTGCTTACGTGCTATTTCTTCTTCAGATGATTCGTATGACAATCTAATTTTACCTTCGAAGACATACGACTCTGCATTAACGAAATTGGGACACCATGAGTATATTTCATGTAACTTATTCAACACCCTGGGCGAGTTTTATTATCAGAAAGACGTTTAGACGTTTATTTACGGAACTACAAATTTTCGTTTAACTTCACTTCTCTCCCGCTGTAGGTCGCATCTTGTGGCCGAGAGTTCTTGAGTAGTAATGTACTACACTCTGAGGCAATTGCCTCAGAGAATGTAGTACATCACTACTTTCTATCTGCTGGATTTAAAATATGGAAATATTGAATGGAAATATTAAATGACGAAATCAAATGGTAAAATCAAATAATACTATATGTTAATTAAAACAAATGGTGCGTTTATTCCATTGCGTGATTTCCTTTGCGTGACATGATTCTCGGAAAAACAGGAAGTCTTTTGATTCTCAGAAAAGTTTATGATCTTTCACCAAACATACATAACTGAATGATGCAACATCCACCTTCTGATTGGTTGAAAAAATCATACGACTATCTTGTGATCTGAAACAATAGCTATTAATGATGACTCATTTCCTGTTATTAAAACATGTTCGCTATTTTTGTTTTCAGGGAATTTAGACACGCACCGCTTATAGCTATTGTTTTAAAAAATATAATCTCATATAATAGTATAGAATGAATTGTAATTTGGAAATTCATGATGAATTTGAGAAAATTGGTGAGTTGACATGTCCCTTTTGTGATAGGCCATTAGCAGAATTTGATAGTAGTGTGAGAGTGGTCGAGTCATGTTGTAGTGAACAAGATATAAATAATATAGATGGCATGAGTGTTTGTCTAAATTGTGGTTCCGTACATGGATATAATTATGTTGAAGAGTATGTTAATTTTCATGAGAGTAAGTATAAAATACGGCGAAAATCGGTATATCATCGGAAATATCATATCCAAAACACAATAAATGACATCTGTAGCCAACACAAATTACAGATATCAAACAATAATATAACTAAAATCATGAAAATTTTTGAGGAGATAGATAAAATTTCGCCACAGATAAATGGAAACCGAAAACGTATGATAAATATTGATTACATTTTAAAACAATTATTTAAGATGTTAAAATTACCAATTGAAAATGATATACCTTTATCTAAATCGAAAAGAACATTAACTTGCTATAAACAATATTGGGATAATATCTTATATGTGACTTGTTCACATAACTCTTATAATCGTCTGTTATTCGTTTATACAAGTTGGAATTTGAATCATTTAGTTCGGAGTTGAAGAATGAAACATTAACAGCATTGTTATTCTCATGTGGTAAAGGTGTTGCTAGATTAGTTATTTTGTAATTTTGCATATTGAGATTGTTTTCCACTTTTTTATCGAGTTTCGATGTTCCTAAAAAAGCTAGAGCAGTAACGTTCTGTTCGATTTTCGTGATGTTGTCACCGTATAATCTATCAACATATTCTTTATTTACCGCATGATCAACTGCTGTTGGATCTTTTACATTATAAATAGTATTTGATCCCATATCTAGACTAGTTTCCATTGGAAAAGTTTCTTTTCGAGATAAGAATATATTTTTGACATCATTATAAGATACAAGATTGTTATAATTTCCTGCTAATTCTAAGTATGTCTGTTGTTTTGATTTCACAACATTATAAAGTTCTTTCAGATCAATATCTTTCAAAACCTCGTGTGTGTGTGAAGGATTGGAATCAGGATGATATTTTTTTAGAGTGCCCATATTTACACTACTTAAATCGTTGGATTCATCGGTTATTACATTTACAATTTTCTTATTCTTCGCATCGTATTGTTGACCATCATAATTTAGAAAATGTGTCTTCCCATGATAAAAAGGAAAAGCATCGTTATCACCAGCTGCTTGAACATTCAATATAGAATGATAATTAGCATCCATGTGATCAGTCAATACTATTCTTTGATTTTTCATATATGCATCTGTAATATTAGCTTTGTTATTGACCTGATTTTTGAGAGTTATCGAATTAACAGCAGCCAGGTCATTATTCAAATCAGCGTCCATGTTTGTGATTAATTTTCTATCCATATCAATTCCTCCAGGAAGAATTAATTTATGTCCACGAAGATCTAAATCTCCAGTCATATGAGATGATCCGTCAACCTGAAGAGAATCAGCCCTCAGTTGAATCAATGGGGTTAGTTTCTAGAGAAACTGTGGTGCTGCGTCGGTGGGGGGATGAAACACGAGAATTTAGTTTTATCGAGTGAGTCGATAAGGTAAATTGACCACCGTAAAAAGATTCAAATAGCTGACGTTTCGAGCGCTAGCCCTTCGTCGGAGCGAATCAAGGAATTGTGGGTAGTGTGTGGTTTTATATAGTAAGCGGTGGAGCTACGCTATTGGTGGAAATTTGGTGACGTGAAAAACAAATGTAGATTAGTTGAATGAAAAGCGTTCGTTGATTCCGTGGGGTTTGAGAGTGCCGATTTGAAAGATGATTTTTTGTTCTAGGTTTTTACGGCTTTCTGTGTTACCCTGGTGTAGGGAAAGGCCGCAGATTGTCATGTGTTGTTTAGAATGGTTAGTAAGATTAAAATGGCGCGCGACTGGTTTGGATGCGTCTTTGTCATTTTTTTCAACGTCTCGGAGATGTTCACGAAAACGGTCGCCCAGTCTCCTCCCTGTTTCGCCAATGTATATCTTTTTGCAAAAAGTACATGTAATGCAGTAGATAACATTTACGGAGGTGCATGTAAAACGATCAGTGATTTTAATGGATCGTTTGGGTCCTGTTATTTTGTCCGCGTTGTGAATGAAAGGACAAGTGTTACATCGTGTGCGTGTGCATTTGAAAGTTCCCGGTACATCGTCAGATTTCAGTGCGCTCGTAACTAGAAAGTTGCCTATGTTTTTGTCACGTTTGAATGAAATTAGTGGGGGTTGTGAAAAAATTCTGCCAGTTTCGGGGTCGTTTTGGAGTAATTTGAAATTTTTTAAAATGATGCTTTTGACTGTGTTGTTGTGTGGGTGGAAAGTGAGGGTGAATGGAATTCTCTCGTTCTCTTCCTTCTGTGGCGTTTGTAGTGCTGACTGTCTGTCGATCTGTTGTGCACGTTCTTGGCCCGTATTAACAACAGAGTCAGGGTACCCACGTTTCTTGAAAAACTGGCACATTTCTTCTGATTTGTTGGAAAAATCAGAGTCATCACTACATAGACGTCGAAGTCTGAGAAATTGAGAATACGGAATGGCGTTTTTAACGTGCGATGGATGTGAGGATGAATGTAACAGATAACTGTGGGAATCTGTAGGTTTGTAGTGCACACTTGTGGATAAACTGTTACCGTTGTTAACTGTTACTGTTAACCTCACGCGTTTATTTCAAACCTAAAATTCATAAACCAAACAATCCGGGCCGACCCATTGTTTCCGCTTGTAGCTGTCCTACCGAACTAATTTCTAGCTATTTAGACAAAATCATGGCCCCCATTGTCAAATCACTACCCTCGTACATTAAGGACACCAATCACGCACTCGAAATTTTCCGGGATTTCAGTTTTACCAGCGAAAACAAATTAATTTTCACTATGGACATTACTTCTTTATATACCGTCATCCCCAATGACGAAGGACTTCAAGCACTAAAATATTTTTTCGACCAGCGCTCCATTCAAAACCCAAGCTCAGAAACACTGCTCCGCTTAGCCGAATTAGTTTTGACACTTAACTGTTTTTCATTTTCCCAAAACTACTACAAACAAGTAAATGGAGTCGCCATGGGCACCAAAATGGGACCAAGCTACGCTAACCTTTTTGTAGGCCACATCGAAGACAAATTTTTTAATCAGTACCACGGAACCAAACCCGAACTCTACGGCCGCTACATCGATGATTGCATTGGCGCTACCTCTTCCAGTAAAGAGGAACTTAATCAATTCATAACTTCTGTCAATACTTTTCATCCAGCTCTAAAATATACCTGGGAAATTTCCGAAACCTCAGTCGCTTTTCTTGACATTAATATTTCAATCAACGGTAACAGTTTATCCACAAGTGTGCACTACAAACCTACAGATTCCCACAGTTATCTGTTACATTCATCCTCACATCCATCGCACGTTAAAAACGCCATTCCGTATTCTCAATTTCTCAGACTTCGACGTCTATGTAGTGATGACTCTGATTTTTCCAACAAATCAGAAGAAATGTGCCAGTTTTTCAAGAAACGTGGGTACCCTGACTCTGTTGTTAATACGGGCCAAGAACGTGCACAACAGATCGACAGACAGTCAGCACTACAAACGCCACAGAAGGAAGAGAACGAGAGAATTCCATTCACCCTCACTTTCCACCCACACAACAACACAGTCAAAAGCATCATTTTAAAAAATTTCAAATTACTCCAAAACGACCCCGAAACTGGCAGAATTTTTTCACAACCCCCACTAATTTCATTCAAACGTGACAAAAACATAGGCAACTTTCTAGTTACGAGCGCACTGAAATCTGACGATGTACCGGGAACTTTCAAATGCACACGCACACGATGTAACACTTGTCCTTTCATTCACAACGCGGACAAAATAACAGGACCCAAACGATCCATTAAAATCACTGATCGTTTTACATGCACCTCCGTAAATGTTATCTACTGCATTACATGTACTTTTTGCAAAAAGATATACATTGGCGAAACAGGGAGGAGACTGGGCGACCGTTTTCGTGAACATCTCCGAGACGTTGAAAAAAATGACAAAGACGCATCCAAACCAGTCGCGCGCCATTTTAATCTTACTAACCATTCTAAACAACACATGACAATCTGCGGCCTTTCCCTACACCAGGGTAACACAGAAAGCCGTAAAAACCTAGAACAAAAAATCATCTTTCAAATCGGCACTCTCAAACCCCACGGAATCAACGAACGCTTTTCATTCAACTAATCTACATTTGTTTTTCACGTCACCAAATTTCCACCAATAGCGTAGCTCCACCGCTTACTATATAAAACCACACACTACCCACAATTCCTTGATTCGCTCCGACGAAGGGCTAGCGCTCGAAACGTCAGCTATTTGAATCTTTTTACGGTGGTCAATTTACCTTATCGACTCACTCGATAAAACTAAATTCTCGTGCCTCAGTTGAATCAGTTTGTTTTCCAAACTTGTTCCAAGCGTGTCAATCTGATGTTTTGTTATCACATCGTTATTGTTAATACCTTCTCCAACATTTGTCAATCTTTTATTTTGTATATCATAATTTTGGTCTTTATCGAAAATGAAGCCGATTCCAGGAGGACCCTGCTTTCCTCTTCTCCCCGAAATACTTGTATTTGAATCTGTACCATGTTCGTTGAATATTCCCATTTTATAATAGTATATTAGATATTTCCAAAAAAGTTTCTTTTAACTAATTTCATTGGATTGTCAACATATAGGAATGAGTATGGTTTTTTAGTTGCTTTAAGATATTGGTCTTTGGTGACTCCAAGCTCTTGTGATATCAAATTTCTCTCTCTACTACTTGGAAAATCATAGATTGCAAAATGACTACAGTTCAATCGAATATCTTTTGGAGTTTTATAAAATGATTGACTTAGGTAGATAACTGAGCAATTCTTATGTCGCCCCTGAATGAAATAATCAATGAGTTGCTTTTGATTTTTTTCACACACAAAGTCATCAAAAATAACTATTTTCTGTAGGTCTGTATTTTGTATATCATTAAGTGGTATGATATCATTGTTTTTACATACTAGAACATCATAACCAACCTGTTGACTAATTTCATTCATTTTTTCCATCATATGTACGTATTTTTCCTGTTCGAGATTCTTACCATATAAATGGATCTGGTCATAGTAAACTAATGGGCTGCATCAACATGTGATATAAGAGGTTTGTTTTACCCGAGCCTGAATTCCCACAAATAAGCATCCTGAAATTTGATTTTGGCATATAACTATAAAGCTGTTTGAAATTTGTATTTTCATCTTCATTGAAGTCATAATTAGGTATTTCCATATACTATTATATTATATTAAAAGATAAGTTGAGATAAGTTTAGATAAGTTTAGATAAGTTGAGATAAGTTTATATAATGTATTAATATAAATGGACATTGATCATTATAAGAAAATCGCCATTCCTAAAATCCAGTCTGGGAATATAACAAAAGCTGTGCGTGATACCATCAAAGAAACACAAACTTCTAAACAAGATGTTTTCGAGAAAAAGAAGGAAGAATTTGAACCGATTACTGAGCAATTAGAAAAAGAAATTGATGAAATCAGTAATTTGAGAGAGGAATATAAGAAAAAACAAATCATACCATATTCTGAACAAGTACAAAAATTAGCATTGCCTGGTCCTACCGGCGAACAATCTCCAAAAATGATATCTGATATGAATAAAGGTTTTACAGAAGATGAACTGGGTATAATTCAAAAACATCAATTACCTTTACCATCTACTGTGTTTTTGGAGACTATAAAAGATGCAACTACAGTACAGAATACATTAGATAAAGCAGGTCAACTAAACATCAAATTAGGGCGAGAAAAAGGGCATTTATCTACAACAAAAATAGCAAAGAAGAAAAATAAAGATAAGATAGCTGAATATACTGAGGAGATTGGTGCCATACAAAAATACAGAAAACGAATAGGTGTAATTGAAGAAGGTACAAAAACACTAAAAATAGGAAAAGGTATTTACACACAACATAAAAGAAATGCATATAAAATAACACCAGATGGTAAATATGGTAATTTAACCATTGATATCCCTAAATTATATGGTCAGCTTAGATTAGTCGCCTACCAAAATAAGAAAAAAGTATATGATGAAAAAGTTGATTTTGATACACTTGATCTTCTCACAAAAAGGTTTAACAGTAAAAAGAAATATAGTCCTTTATCAAAAATGGTATTTAACGAATTAAACAACATGAGTGAAATACCAATACATAAAACTTCCAATAAATTTAAAAAGATTGGAAATGGTGTTGTATATTATAACAATCCGCATGATCTTATGAGTTGTCTAGAGCTACTAGGGGGTTCAATAATGGCAGGAAATAATGGTGTCAAAGACGAATTTTCACAAATTGCACACACATTAAACAAACTGGGTACAATTACAAACGATCAGCTGATAAGTCTGATGAAAGAATATGTAATCTAATAATATATAATGACAGAAAGAGCAATTCATATCTCATCTGTTAATAGAGTGAAAGTAGGAAGAAGTAAAGCTGAGGATTTTATCATTAAATTTGAGCCAATCTTAAAATTACGAGATGATATGATAAATGAAATTGCTGTAGATAGACTCACAATGACATATTCTTGGCACAATATCAGTTCAGAATATCAAAACAATGTTATCAAATACAGCACTGATTCAGGTCAGTCGTGGGAAACAGTAACTTTTGTTGATGGTATGTATTCATACCATGATATTAACGATTATCTACATCAATATATGGATGAGAAAAACCATAAGACATCAGAAGGTAAATATTATATTAATATTCTTTTTGTGTTGTCATCTTATAAAGTAGTTATTGAAATTGATAATAATTATCAGTTAGATCTAAGAAACACTAAATTTGGAGAGTTAATCGGTTTTCAACAAAAACTAGTCTCACAAACTGAATATGGATCAATGCTGCCAAATATCACTAATTCAATAGATGTCTTAAACATAAACAGTGATGTTATATCAGACAGCATCGTTGATGGGCAGAACACGAATACTATTGCTGTCATTCCTACAGATAATCTAACGAGATCGTATCCATTTACTTTTGAACCTAAAAGACCATTATATTGCCCTGTTTCCTCAAATCATATAAGTCAAATGCGGTTTTATGTTAGTGACGCTTTAGGACGATCAATAAATCTGAATGGTATAGATTGGTTTCTAACCTTAATTATAAGATCAACACCTATTTAATCTAATGTAATAATATATGATAATGAGACAATGTGAGTACAAAAAAACGTTATGATTCGGAAATGGGCCGATATGTAAAATCACATATTTATGATGGTGACATCAAAACATAATATGGTGAAGGAATAACAGATGTTTTTAAATCAATTGGTAAAAAATTATTTGGACAAACAATGAAAAAAACATTAAAAACGGGGCTTCAGAAAGGTGAAGAGAAGGCTATTGAAAATGCAGCTACTAAAACTGGTGATTTTGCGGCAAAAAAAGCTGGAAATAAAATAATTGAGCTTTTGAGCAAAAAAGGAAACAAAATGAAAGCACCATTGATGACGCAACAAACTCCAACAGTTGAACAACCATTAACAGATTATGAGATTAATGAAAGAGTAAATCAACTACTTTCAGGTGGAAAACTTCGTAAGTTGAAATTTATCTAATCTAATAATATAATGAGTTTTAGAAATCCTAAATATATTGAAAGATATGAAGATGTTGTATTCGACTTGGAAACTGCTCTGAATACAGTTGTTGGCAATAATGCTAGACAAAAAAAGGATGGATATCGTTTTGTTGCTGATAATTCCGGAGAGGTTACACCGTTTGATTGGTACAATGCTCGAATTTCAATAGATTTTAAAGTGAATAAGACAGCTGATGGTGGTAATATCGCAGCTAATGATCATAACGGCATTGTCAATGGATCATCTTCATTCATAAAAAATTTGGATATTAAAGTGAACGGTAAGAAACTTTATGATTGTAATGATGCAAACCATTCTGTGAATATTAAAAACCTCTTAGAGTACAGTCCAACATATGCTCAAAGTACAGCCAGCAATGAATTTTTTTATCTTGATACTAACAGAAGTGCAGAAGAAAGACCTACTCAGGCTGCTTATAATAAAGGTTTTGGTGCCAGAAAAGCCCTTCTAGGTGTATCTTCTACAGTAAATACTGAAATTCCATTAAACAGGTATTCATTTTTTGAAAGTCTTGAGGATGAACTATTACCAAACACAAGGATTGAACTAAATTATGAAATTGAAAGTGACGGCAATTTGATTTGGCAGGCGGCAGATGACTGTAGAGTTATCATAACAAAAATGCAGTTGTTTATTCCTCGTATCACTTTTAATTCAGAAGGTCAATCATTGTATATGAGCCAATATCTGAAACCACATAAATGGACTTACCTACGTGAAAACGTGGAAAGGAGTAATTCTTCACAACAGCGAGCTGGTAATTTCAAAATCACAAGTGGTATAACAAGTCCTCGTCATGTTTTTGTTTTCATTATAAATGATGCAAACATAGATGATCAAACGGTAAATCCATTTTTGTATAATACATTCAGTGTATCGACTGATCCTCGAACTCTTTTGAATTGTCATCTTGAGGTAGGGAATGGTAATGAATATCCTGAAATTCACTATACACCATCAGCAGATATTACACGAGTCTATAGAGATGTTTTGAAATATACTCATTCTAACAATGATTTCCAGGGAGGTACATTGCTTAATAGAAGTAATTTCAACACAATTTTTCCATTCTTGTATTTTGACTTGACTAAACAAAAAATGGATATCAAAGATGGAACCACAAAGCTTACTTTCAAATATGAACTGTCAGGAACAACTACAACAGACTATTCTGTTTATGCTTTGACACTTTATGAGCAAGACGTAGAATTGCAACAGAAGGATGGTAAACTGATACTAAGATCTTAAATCAAATACAAATTATTCAATTCTTTAGTTAAATATGTTTTATAAACCAAAAAATTATATAACATATATTATATACAAGAAATGACTAGTTATTATTCTCATGGAGTTAGTCTATCAGAAGGGCAGAGATTAAGACTTGCAAAAGCATATCAAACTAATTCAGCCATTACTATCAGATTGAATAAAAATGAATTGACTGGAAATGATGAGTTAATGTTAACTAAAACCCAGATAAACAAAATCAAAAGAGCAATGAAGAATGGTACCGGTTCTGATATAAGAATAAGTAAGACCCAGATTAGAAAAGCTGTAAAACATGGTGGAAGTCTATGGTCATCATTGTTTTCGTTGGGAACTAAACTATTACCTTATGCTACGAAGGCAGTAACCAAAGCAGTTCCAGCTCTAGCCACAGGAGCAATAAGTGCATTAGGATCATTGGGTATTGATAAAATTTTTGGTAAAGGACAAACAGGTGGATTCATGATTCCTCAAAATAAAATTGATCAACTCATTGCATATAAGGACCTGCTGACTAAGAAACAGAAAGAACAAATATTGAATTCTCTTCAAACTGGCGGACAAGTAATTATTAAACCTACAAAAACACAACAAGGAGGCTTTTTGGGGACTCTTTTGGCTAGTATCGGAGTACCTCTCCTGCTTAATGCACTGACTGGTAAAGGTCTTCAAGTTGACAGACAGAGATCAAGAAGATCATTACCAGTTTATGTGCCTCCTTCTCCAGTAAAATCCAAAGATGGGGGTTTAATTAATCCATATATGCTTCAACCACCCCCTTTTTTTGGAACATGGAAACAAATGAAAAATCCTATTGGTATGGGACTACCAACCAAAAAAAAAGCTCCCAAAAAACGCAAAGGGAAAAAAGGCAATGGACTTCTTCTTGGAAAAAACAGCCCATTCAACTCAATCCCATTAATCGAAGCAATTCTTTAAAATTCATTAATAAACCATTATCAAACATAGATTTAATCAGTTGGATTAAGAAACTTAAGATTAGATATTTTAGAGGTATTTATAGTCGTGACAATTTACCAGATAAAATATTAAAAAAAGAATGTGGTATTATCAATCTGGACAGTCAAATAGGTTCAGGCACACATTGGATATGCTATAGAAATATTGATACATATTGTGAATATTTTGATCCATTTGGTTTAATAATGCCAGAAGAGATTCAGCTTTATTTATCAACAAGTGAAAAACAAATAATATATTCAGGTGATGAAATACAAGAAAGAGATTCTGTTTTATGTGGCTATTGGTGTTTATACTATCTGTATGAAAGACAGAAGGGTAAAACTATTTTAGAAACTATTCACAATCCATTGTTTAATATGATGGATCAGTATGTTAATCATCAATTCATCATTCATTACTTCAATAATATATAATCTATTTATATATAATGGTGAAAAGTTATTGTGTAAAACAGAAGAAGCAAACTGAATCAGTGCCTGGATCTGAAAGATATGTAAGAACTAAAAATAATCGTCTTATGCTGAAATCAGTATGTGCTGAATGTGGGGCTACTAAAACACGTTTTGTATCCAATAAAAATTTAAAATAAATAGCCAGTCAGAGATGGCTGGCGGATTTTTAGATATAACAAATTCCCACAGTCTTGGTGAAATTGCAGCTAAAAGCGCTTTAAAAGGTTTGTATAATCTTGGTAGAATTGGTGCTTCAAAGGCTATTAAATCAGATTTTGCTAAACAAAAAATAAAAGGTATGGCTAACAAATATCTAGATAAAGCTTTGGATAGTATTACATCAGATTTATCAAAAAAACTAGATCCAATTCACAGCGGTGGTGCAATAGATATCCACAAGGCTATATTAAAAGTAGCGCCCAAGAAGGGTTTTGTGATGCCTGGGCATAGATATACAGGTCCTGGCAACCCTCTTGAACAGCAGTTGAAGTATGATCCCAATACTGGTCAAATACTTGAGATATATGACCAACCTACAGGAAGAACGGATGCCATTGCCATGCAGCACGATGTTGATTATAGTGTTTGTAAAGACGACAGAAAGTGTAAGAATAGAGCAGACAGAAAAATGGTCAAAGCTTTAGATGAAGTACCATATGATGAGAGACAATAGGGTCATTGGTTGGCTAGAAACACGATTGATATAAAACAGAAATTAGGCCTTGGTGTTAAACAAAAAAGGAAGCCAAAAAACGGAAAGCGGCGTTGAGTAAAAATGATTGGGCTCAACAATTAGCCGATGAATTACATAAGCCAATCAAACGAAAATTTAAAACAAGAAGAGTTATTGTTAATGGAATAGATGATATTTGGAGCGCTGACCTTGTAGAAATGCAGAAAGTCACTGGAAAAGTTGAAAATTTACAAGTCATGTAAATCCAATTTACAAAATGTAAATTTGGATTTACATGATTTGTAAATTATAATTTACATGTTAATGCTTTGTAAATTAAAATTTACAAGAAATTTACATGTTTCAATGGATCATGTAAATGTACTGTAAATTGCCATTTACAGTGTCATTTTCTAAGGCTATAATTTGCCGAACATGTAAATATCATGTAAATGGTTTACCAGACTGAAGGGGGATTCGAGAACCCTGTCAATTTAATTTACATGCTTCAATGGATCATGTAAATGTACCGTAAATAGTCACTAAATAATGATTTATGTAAGTGAGAAAAGGAGGGCTCAGTATTGAAACTGTGTACAGTGAGAGTATCAGTATCGAACTTCTCGATAACTTAAGAACTAAAGTCAGTTTCCCCTGCTTCACTCTTTTACAATTATTCGTTAACTGTTTTAAGTTTCCTCTGACGGCTCGCGTTATGAAGATTCTAAAAGCTCACGCTAAAATACGGGTGCCGTTGAAACACTGGAATCCACCGGCACCGTGTTATTGAAGGTAAATGGAAGTAGGAGGCTGTGAAATACATGAACACTGATAAATTACATAGGACTTCCACCATACCATCGGATTTCATCGAAACTTACAACTTTCACCGATGATGACACTTCTTTACTATTTAAAGAGGGTGGTAAAGGGTATTTTCGTGAGTCGTGAACGGCCTTTTTATTTCTCCGTGAAATGTGAAATAGCTATTTTTTTCCTCGTGAATCGTGATTTCGTTAATGGCCGTGAGACGTGATTTTCCAATATAATTCTCTGTGAAATGAGAAATAAACGTTTAATTCTTTGTGAATCGTGATTTTTATTATTTTTTCTATTTATTTTGACACCCGTCATTACGTAATAGATCGTAATAAACAATATTACGTGACCATAGTCACCTTACGTGACCGTTCGATGTTTTCCTGACCTTTGATCAGCTATGTAATTTGACCCATTATTTGTGTCCTCGACAGTATTTCAAAATGGCGGATCATCCACGAGATGGCGAGGTTTTTCAGGTTTTACCAAACATAACCGTGTTTATTAGTTTCTTTGTAACGGAAGCTAACAAGACTAACAAGAAAGTCTTAATTCACAAGGAGAAATCCCGTTTTCCGTTCTCATGTACAGCTCATAGCGATTTTGAAATTTTTAAGAAAGCTGTATTAGAGTTTTGTGGCGTGCAATCTTTGGCTGAAGTGAAAGGTGTTGGACGGAGCATCGATTGCTCCTTCGTGCGAACAGTCCGTTCTCCTGGAACAGTGGAGAGTTTTTGTATTCGCACCCAACAACAATGGAAAAATGAAATGGTTTTCCTTCTGGAAAGAGAAAATATTTTGCAAGGTATGTATAGACTGTATAGTAATTTGAGTCTACTTTGACTCTACTTTGAGAATTGTCTTTGCATATCCCCTATAGTGATGTAGTAAATGGCAATTTCATTTGCCCGCTTGCTGGTTAATAACGAAGAAATCCAGTACTGCATGCTATATTTCGGTCATTTCAATTTCAGTTTAACGCGACACACATAGGTCACATAGCGGTCATAGCAAAATGCTAGCGAGGGTTTGATATTATTTTTATATTGGTGCGTGACAGGAAACCTCGTTACCAGCCGCTGTTCGTCCTGTTCGGGAAAATGAGCCCACGCTCATCCCCCCGATGTTCTTCTCGGGGAGGAACGAAGACCGGACTCAAGATATCGACGGAAATCGAGCCTGACCTTCACTGAGAAAAAAGTATGTTATTCAGAGGTTTGAGATGACAAATGCTCTGGAATTATCTGGGTCACATTTAATTCCTCGCGAAGCGAGGGCCGAAGGCCCGAGCGCAGCGAGGTTTATAAATTTGTCGGCCCTCGGGAGCTGAGCCGCGCGAATTCGAGCGAAAAATATATTTATATGTATATATATATATATATTTATATACTTGATGGTGTCCGGCAGTTGCCTGGCAACAAAAATCGCGACCGCTGACAATGGATGGCACGCTTCATGTTTATTCATGGCGGCCGGGCTGACAAGTTTATCCTTACTCATCGTCGGTGAAACACGACCAATTTCTGATGCAAATGAGAAACAACAACAACACTGGCTTCAAAAAGTGGCTGGAAATCCTTGCCCGAGACAATTAACCACCGAAACTCCGCTGGAGCGAGAACGGCGACTTGAAATTCACCGCGATCGAGCAACGAAGAAACAACGTGAGCATCGTTTACAAAGACTTCGAACAGCCTAGGCACACCGTTTGAGTAGGTTCAAACGCCTTGAACGCCTTCTGAACGAAACCGATCAGAAGAGGCGACACCGACTGAAAGTGTTGGACAAAATGATTTTGTTTATAGACGCAACGAGAGGCGGCAAGAATTGCACGATCAGCTAAATACTCGTGACGAATATCTTTCATACGGCAGGGAAAAGCAAACACAGATTACAAGAAAGGCTCAGAGAAGAAGAACGATTAAGAAATCTAGCTCAAATCACCACACTTTAATTCGCTCTCCAATGCTCTTCAATTCAAACAACCTAGCCTTTTAAGCTTATATACGTACAACCCTCTATAAATTAAGCTTATTCTTTAATTTACCTTTTGCAAAAAACAAGATTTAAAGTACCTAAAAATTGACAGGTAGATGATAAGAGGACCTGTTTTTCAATATAATATATTAGTACTCAAACACTGGAAACTATTCTCTAAGTTCAAACTGTAAATTGATGTTTATTGAAATTCTCACTAAGAATCTTGATATAAGCTTAAATTACATAACATTGTATGCATATGACAATGCTACATTTAATTACTATTATCTATGGTATGTTAGGAGGTTTTACTATTCTATGTTACTGTAGTCTCATTGCTCTTTTTGAGTAAGATTAAATTATTATTTTTACTACAACTGTACCACCATTGAGTTGTTATTTTATTGTGCAACATCACTCTTCAGCAACAGTAAACTCCTGCGATCTCAACCATTCAAGCGAATAGTGAATTGGGTTAGCAATTATTTGATACCCAGTATATAGAACAAAAACATCAGCAGTATCTAAAGGGAACAGGTTAATTTGGGAGATAGCACTCACAAGCCTCAAAAATGGAATTTAATCAAGACAGCAGGAGTTAGCTGTATTCCTGATAAACAAACCGCTCTCACCCAATCAAAATAAACAGAACACATGCACTGCATATTGTTCTCGACCCATGTCCACAACCCATGTCCACAACAGTACTATAAATACACTTTCAGACCAATTTTCCTTCTGACAAAAATTAATGAAGATAGGTTTGGAGGGGGGGGGGGGAGGAAGGGCCTGAGGATCTTTTGATACCCAGTCCCATAGCAGTTACAGCGACCCACAGCTCAAAACCTGACCAGTACCAGCTCCTATTTATTTTATTTTAGGAAGACAGGGTACTAAGTACAAGTTAAATAGAAGCGACTAGGAACGAAAATGTCTCAACTTTAAATTTCGGGCCATTGCCGGCATGCAACTCAACCTCTCCAGTCAAATCAGAAATTCCATCTCTCCCTCCCACATTGCTGAAATTTTGCAGTGCATCCTCCCTCAAGCTTCGCGAGGTTCTGCGAGACACGTATTTCTAGTCCCACGCATAACAAAGTCAACCCATACATAATTTTATAATGTAGATGAAGGCATTTGCTTCTGAAAGGAAGCAAAAAATGATGGAGTATGTGCGTCTTATGGGGGAGAATCTCAAACTTATTTGTCTTGTAACGGTACTTTAATTCACAGTGGACGTTGTTCCAAGAGTTGTGACATTTGTCAAAAAAAATCCTGTTATCCAGCTAGTTGTAGCCAGTGAGCCTATACCCCCCAAACCCCAGGAAACAAGGGGTAGAAAAAGAAAGATGGTAACAGAAGATGACAAAGAAAAGAAATGTGAAGAGCTGAAAGAAGGTACTCAGACAATAAAATTAAATCCTTTATTAGGTAGTAATGTTTTTTTTTTGTCCTACACTGATTTTAAATTTTACTGGGCTTTGCCTTTGTAATAAAAGATGATGGCAGATGGATGGCATTTGTAGACAAAAGAAGAAGCTAGCATTGGACAGAAGAAGACAATGAAGAACCACTTGAATCAGTTTCAAGGGAGGAGGGAAGAGAAGGCGCGTTTGCATCGACGGATCTAGGAGGCGATCAACTGTCCGAATACGACGAAGACTCCTCCGATAATGAATCTGACGATGGTCATGATGCGGTAGAGGATGTGGAAGATGTTGAAGATGGTGTCCTTTCTCATCGACAAAACAATGAACTCGGTTTTCTTTTTGCCGCTCGCAGAACGAGAAGTGGACGAATGGTGAGGACGTCGAACAGGGCTGTGCTTTGGACGTGAACAAATTTTTTTTTTTTACAATATGTAAGTCTGTATTAAAAATGTCCCTCTTTTTTTTGTGAAATGTGAAATGGCTATTTTATTTTCTGTGAATTGTGAAAGGGCTGTTTTATTTTCCGTGAAATGTGATATAGACCCCCCCTTTACCACCCTCTTTAAAGCTTTAACTACATACTTATCAAACACCATGTCATTGAAAAGGGGAGACTCTAGACACCAGTGTAACAATCATGTAACCCTTTAAAAGTCGTGTAAATGAAAATAGCGAGACTGATAAATCCTCCAAGGTGCGGGATTGCAGAAAATTGGAATATACTAATTTGCATCTCATTGAATAAGAATAGAGCTCATTGTCTCAATGCCTCGTTCTAAAAAGAATTGAAAAGAATAAAACCAATTTTCTACAATCCCGCACCTCACTCGATAAATCCCTGTAAAAGAAGCGCTTTTCGAGAGCGTGCACTCGGGCATATTGTTGATTGCCGGCAGCATTCGGGAAATGCAACAACAGACAGAGCCAACGTCAAGACTACTTAGCGTTCGGTATTGGTAGAATAGCTTGCCGAAATATTATAAAAGTACGAAGAATTTCCTTGAAAATGATGTCGCGCATGTGATGCGTTACGCGTGACACGCGTCAGAACTCTCATGTAAAACAAGTCCGGTCCCCTTATTGAAATTGTTCCAGCATTGATAAAGTCAAAAATGATATAATCAAATAGTCCAAATTTAAATTTCAAAGAAAGATTCGTAAAAGTTGCGTAGTCTATTCCGGATGTTCAGTTTCAGTGGATTGAGTAAATGGGTATCCCGTGAGCACCTGAAAATGTTTTACCCTTTATGAGGATCCTGGGGAAATATAACAATAAATTTTTCAGTTATTCTAGGAGCGAAATAACATAAGCAGAAGCTGGATTCTCCTCAGTGACTCCTTGGAAACGGGGAGGTTATAAATTCTCCAAAATCTTTCCGGTAATACATGCAACTCGGGCGTATGAAAGGCTACAATCTATGTCCCTATAAATGACGCATCTACCCCTGAATAATGAAGGCCGCTGACCCGAAGGCGGCGAAGGCGAGATATTTTCAACGGTTGAGTTTGAGTTCAGGCGAGGCTTCGGGCCTTAAAACGGCTTTATTCAGTGGAAATATCAATACAAAACGCCTTAAAAGAATGAAGAAGAACCCACGCATCTTTGCAGGTATGTTTTTACCGCTGGGGAGCGTTTCGATTTGATTTGTACTGTCAACCATGCGTGCATTTCTGGCATGAATCTACATGTAAGCAGATGTAAGTTAAGCTTAACTCAATGTGACAATGTTTGTTCAAATTCAATTGATTTTAGAAAGCTACATGTAAATACTCAAATCAGTTTAGTTTCACAAAAATGGTGGGATATATTTCACTTTAAACTGCCACAACTTGATAGAAAATGAATCGAAAAAGATCAGTTTTGAGAAATGTACATTAGGGTATATTTTATAGAGAGTTACAAGAACACAGGTCAATCAATACATGAACACACATTAATATTTACATGTACGTTTATACCTGCAAAGCTTTTCAATACGTGAAGGGGCCTTGTTCTCATGGCAGTTGCCTTTACCTGGAAATGCCTTGAACGTTTCAAACTGTCCAGTGATACTACATTTAAATACAGTTTTGTATTAAGCGCACATGTATAACTCTGAGAAATATTAAGTCTTTAAAACAACAGCATTAAAGGGATGGTTTCACGGTTCGGTGAATGTACACAGATTAAAATGCTTTATTTGCTTTCTTACCAATTTTATCGGTTAAAAAAACCACTCACATTTACTTCAATAATGACATACTATAATTAGTCCAAACAAAGTGAAGGATGACCAAAATTCACAGAAAATTTCAATGGATTACACCGACAAAGTCAACACTGAATAAAACCTTTGACCGGAAGGATTTATTCTAGGTTCTGGTGGCTTTCATGGCTCACATGGGTACAGTTAGTATGTGTAATCATCCATTCAATCAGCTGACTGACTGTGGCATTTTCATGGGCAAATTTCCCACCAGAGTTATCTATTCACTTCTGATTGGTATAAACAATAAAGTTAAATGGGTTACATCATAGCTTGCACATGCGCTGAACCATGAAACCCTCCCTTTAAGTATAAATTAAGCTTAAATATGCAGATTGTATTGTGACTGGTCAGTATCAATACAGGTTATAATTTAGCAAAAAGATGTGTAATGCAGCTTTGTATTTTTACAAATCAGGTGAGAAAAAATAAAAACTGACGAGTAAAAATGCCCAGCCCCATTACATAACTTTCCACTGATTAAATTGTTTGTTGTACATGTACATGTTGTTTTTTATATAGTTCACCTATCATTACTACAACAATCATCTTTCCCACATCTAATTTTTTGAATTTTTTTTTAATGTTTTCCCTTTTCCTTTATGAGCAGCCTGTACTCTCTCTATATTTAACAGTAGTTTTTATATAATGTTAATCAATGTGGAGTACAAATAAAGTTGTAGTTGTTTGTTGTTGTTAGCCTATGGTCAGACAAGTGTAATAACACGGCGTATTTGACTTGTTCTGTTGCTTATTTGTGCTGTCAAATGCTATGCTGTGTAATATATAAAAGTCATTATAGCTACTTTAGATTTTGGACTCCAGACAGTATAACATCCAAGATTGTAACTTGGTTGATCACTTAAAGACAGTAACCTTACATAAAAAACCCTGTTGGTCTTGATGAGTGGGATTGACACTTTGTACATTGTACTATGGAGTATTAAAGTTAAAAAATATTGGTCACCTCTTTCTGCACATTCTAAAATAATGTTCATACACTGTAATTGTGAATGGATTGCATCATTCTTTTGAAGCTCCCAATGTGAAATCAAATATTCTAATCAGTTAAAAGCAACACATGCTGAGTAATAAATAACCAGATGTACATGTAACTGTGGAGAGAGATGAGGGTGTTTTTCTAACACATGTACAGTGGTGTAGGTTTACATAACAGTGTAACTTGAAAATTTAAGTATCAGTATAAAGTGCAGGCTAGGCAATTTTGGGTTCACAGAAATTCTCTTTACACTATTATCATTTGTATTGTTGTTCGTAGTATTTTAGAGTGTGAATATGCACCAAGACAAAAGCAAAATAATATTTATAGAAGAGCTGTACGTTGTTCTGTCTTGAAACAAAAAGGTACATGTACACTATAAGGAGGATATTATACCGTCATTCCAGCATGCTTTGGGTAAAATTCCTGTGAATGACTTCTGATTAGAGTTTTATGTTGGTCACAGCAAAATCTACAGTAAGATGAAATAAAACTGAATGATTAATGCTCATACCATAGAAAATTCAGAATTGCGAGAAAAGCGAAGGTCGATTTTGAACTAAAAACAACATAACCGTAAACAAACGCAGGAGGTCAGTTGCATGCCGAGTAGATGAGCTGAGTAGCTGTTGTTTTATATTTTTATTAGCGGGAATTATTTCACCAGCTCTGTTCACCGGTGTTAGATTCAATAAGTCAAACTGAAGGCAAGCAAATATAATATACAGATATTTCTTCTAATTTAAGCCAGCATTGTTTTGAAATGGCAAGAAGGTTTATTGATTCCATGAATCTGTGAAGAGATTTCAAGTGTCTAACATGCGAAGCCGATCGAGGATTTTTGCCCCTCTGGGAATTTAAGCAACCTTAAATCAAACTGTAAACATAACCCGAAATGGAAAAATATTATATTCTGTAAAGGTGAATAGAATAAATAGGTTAACATTTGTTTTGAAATATTTCTGTTACATGTATGACCAACTGACCTCCAACCTCAACAGCGTCTGTGTAAAATGAACTGCTTGCAGGTCGCCGTCATTTGATAATATAGTTTGCTTGCAATGCATGCTGGGAAGATGGTAAAATCCTCCTTTTTTAAACTGCATTTTCAAGTCAGTTTTTATTCCATACCCATCTATTCACTGGTACATGTAATATTAAATAGTGGCTCTGAGGATAATATATTTAATGTAGCAGTGATGTGGGAATATATGCTACATATTTTTTCAATTTGAAATACATAACGTATTTAATTTTGTGATTTCTTTTCTCTAGTTAGAAATGGTATCATTCAAAGAGATTCAAGGAGAGCTTTTTATGGTAAGAGAATAATTGATGTTATATGTCCATACACATTAAGGCTGTTTTCTAACAGGAGCCTGGTAGTAATTTGGTACCTAAGTAACTGACATGGGCACCTACATGTACATGTACATGTACAATGTGTTAATATTTTGCTGCATGCATACCAAACATTCAAATGGGATCCTTAGGTCTGATCTAAAATCGGTGTTTTAGTTGACTACTGTATGAAATAACATAATTTGGTGTTGTTTTCTTTTGATGTAGACATAATTAATTTACCCTGACAAGCATTCGTGGTGAAATCTGATAAACTGCACCTAAATTTATGGTGCATTGTGTATTTTCTTTAGTTTAATGTCCCTGATCTTTGTTTTAAACTTGGTCTTGTTAACCCAGAAAAATTTGAACCAGGTGTTTATTGAGAGACCATCATTTTATTCATTGTCCCCTGGTGACTGATTTTTTTATCAGTTCCTCATTCTCAGAAACTCGTGGCTGTGTTTTATTGATATTCTCCGGAGAAATTGGATTGTGATCACTGCATTAATAGGGAACCTTTGATTTAAAGTCCATTACTTGTCACTGGATTTTCCATACTCATGTTTATTGTAAACTTAAAATCCTGGTTACATGTACATGTATAAGCCCACCCGGTTATAGGCCCACAAAATTCTCCCAGTTATAACCCCTTCTGGATGTAAGCTTCCTCATCTCCACAACAATTCTTTACATGCATGTAAAGAACATAAACTGACTGAAATAATTGAACAGCACTGTATCACAATATTTTGTGCTTACCATCCTACAGTTGTGTATAAACTCTTAAACATTTGTATAAAATTAAGCCCAGGGCCAACATGTATAACTGGGATTTTATGGTATTCATATTGCTTTTAAATTGTTATTAAAAACGAGCTTTACATGTAGTTTCCACTAGGTTTTTCATAATGTAAAATCTTATGCACAGACAGGTGATAGCATGTTATCAGATCTTTGAGTGACCACATTTATACTGATTGCAGATTGCAGCTTCAGTTCAGCAAATGACAGCATTTTGTCAGATCTTTAATGCCATTTTGGCATAATTCTATTCATAGGCTGCAGGTACCTGGCCTATTAATTAAAGGAGAAATGTTAAATAAACCTGCACTAACATAGGATAATATGAACAACAATATTCATGGAGATAATTGGATTATGGCCTGAGTGTGACGCCATAAACGAAGAAAAAAAAAACAAAGGTAGTATCGAAAAAGGAGTTGAATTCTTTTCTTGAAGCAAGGGCCCAACCGATGAACAGGGTTAATCTCCTTGCGGGTAGCGGAGTTGGTGGCAGAATATTTTGAAGAAACTGGAAAAACACTGGAATGACCACTTGTCGGGGTTTTTCTGCCGGGACGGGGATGCCGGAATTTATCCTTTGTAATCTTCCTCACTGCCCTCCTTTCAGCTTGGTACATTCGTTTCTCATTGTCCGAGTTTGAAGCAAGCTCATCTGACAAATCACGAGACAAATCATCTGACAAATCACGAGAATTTAGTTTTTCCGTCTGAGTCGACTGAGTCGATAAGGTAAACTGCGCTCCGATGAAGGGCTAGCGCTCGAAACGTCAGTTATTTGAATATTTTTATGGTGGTCAATTTACCTTATCGACTCAGTCGATAAAACTAAATTCTCGTGTTTCATCGCCCCACCGACGCAGCACCACAGTTTCTCTAGAAACTAACCCCATTCATCTGACAAATATTCGTCGCCAGGAGAACTATACATGTAAGAGGAAAGGAAATCAGCAACAAATGGACCACGCCTTACATGAACTGATACGAAAAAGTTAAAGTGGCTCTTCAAATAGGTACCAAGTTAGTTTCGAAACACGTCAAAGCGAGTATGGCGTGTTGACCATTAACAAATATTTGTCAGATGAGCTTGCTTCAAACTTGGACGATGAGAAAGGAATGTACCAAGCCGAAGGGAAGGCGGAGAGGAACCCTGGTGAAAATCCTCACAGGATCTTTGAAAGATCCTCAAAGATTCTTCATCTGCAATTTATTGTAGAATTTTTTTACAAAGATCCTTAAGGAATTGATGAAGATCTTAAAAGGATCCTAGCAAAATATCCTTGTGAGGATCTTTGCAAGGATCCTTTAAGATCCTCAAGAATTTAAAAGGATCTTTCAAGGATCTTAATAAGATCCTTTAAAGGATGTTGCAAAGAACTTTGAAGATTTTTAAAGATCCTTGAAGATCTTTGCCAAGAATTTAAAGGATCCTTGAAGATCTTGGCAAGATTATCGAGGATCTTACAGGAATTTAAAAGATCCTCAAAGATCTTTATTAAGATCCTCAGTAAGATCCTCGCAGATCCTCATGCAGATTTTTAAGGATCTTTACAGCCATGCTCCGTCACGCGTGACCAGTATTTTTGAAAATTTGAATGGAGTTTTCAAGTTTACGCGTCGGTTTTGTAAATTCATTCCGAGATTCGTAATTCCCGTGAGAATTTTACCGCATTTTCGGAAACAAACAGCAATAAAATATCATTTTATTTGAAATGTTACATATCCGAACAGTATTAGGTTTTTTACGCGTGTAGCGAAGTTATTTTTCCGTTAACTTGTGACTTTCAAAGTGTTTTCCAGAGAGATCTTCAAGGTTTCATTCAAATCTCGGACGTTACAAAGAAATATTCAAACGTTCATTTCAGTCTTGTGGATTACTGGTCACGCGTGACGGAGCATGGCTGTAAAGATCCTTCAGATTCTCACCAGTTAGGTTACAAAGGATAAACGCCGGCGTCCCCGTCCCTCCAGAAAAACCCTGACAAGTGGTCATTCCAGTGGTTTTCCAGTTTCTTCAAGATATTCTGCCACCGACTGCACTACCCGCAAGGAGATTAATCCTGTTCGTCGGTTGGACCCTTGCTTCAAGATAAGTATTTAACTCCTTTTTCAATACTAGCTTTGTTTTTTTTTTCTTCGTTTGGCGTTACACTCAGGCCATAATCCAATTATCTCCGTAAATTATTGATGTTCATATTATCTTATGTTAGTGCAGAATTTAAAATTTATCAGAAGGGTTAATTTAACATTCCTCCTTAAATTAATAGGCCAGGTACCTGCAGCCTATGAATATAATTATGCCAAAATGGCATTTAAGATCTGACAAAATGCTGGCACTTGCTGAGCTACAATCTGAGCTAAAATTTGAGCTGAGAAATCTGCACTTGCTGAGCTACAATCTGCAATCAGTATAAATGTGGTCACTCAAAGATCTGATAACATGCTGTCACAAGATTATGTGAGACTTTCAAACACCTACTGTAAATGACAATAATTCCTATTCTTGTCTATGTTACTTGTATGTAATGTTGAAATGTAAATGGTGTGTATAAAATAAGTTCCTCACATAATATTGTTCAAAATCCCTGATGAAGTCTGTTCTAACATGACTTTTACCAGATGAAACTGGTCTAGTAATTAAAAGCAAGATCAGTTGCTGTGTGCTTTCCACTTTTCTTTTGATAAAAACATGGACGCAAAGGCAGACTACTACAAGACAGACTTTGCTCACTGCAGCTGTTTTTTTTTTTTCGCAGGCTGCAAGAGCAAGAGCATCCCATGGCCAAGCTATTGCAGAAAACATACCAAAGCTGCAGTCAATGTACACTGTACAGTGTACATGTAGCTCTTTGAAAGGAATAATGAAAAGCAGAAACAAAGAATCTTGAACAGTTGAAAAGGGGTGTAACATTAGGATCAAGGGAGTTATAATAAAACAATTAAAAAGCAGCTTTTTAATGAGTCGTGTATGTTTACTTTGCCTATGAATGTTCGCATTAATTTACATGATAGTAAACAAGCGAGCTGGCTCGATTTGGTTCCCTCGTTCGATTTACATAATATTTACAGGCTCCCTTATTCGATTTACATGATATTTACAGGTTCCCTTATTCGATTTACATGATATTTACAGGCTCCCTTATTCGATTTACATGTTATTTACAGGCTCCCGTATTCGATTTACATGATATTTACAGGCTCCCTTATTCGATTTACATGTTATTTACAGGCTCCCTTATTCGATTTACATGATATTTACAGGCTCCCTTATTTGATTTACATGATATTTACAGGCTCCCTTATTCGATTTACATGTTATTTACAGGCTCCCTTATTCGATTTACATGATATTTACAGGCTCCCTTATTCGATTTACATGATATTTACAGGCTCCCTTATTCGATTTACATGTTATTTACAGGCTCCCTTATTCGATTTACATGATATTTACAGGCTCCCTTATTCGATTTACATGTTATTTACAGGCTCCCTTATTCGATTTACATGATATTTACAGGCTGCCTTATTCGATTTACATGATATTTACAGGCTCCCTTATTCGATTTACATGATATTTACAGGCTCCCTTATTCGATTTACATGTTATTTACAGGCTCCCTTATTCGATTTACATGATATTTACAGGCTCCCTTATTCGATTTACATGATATTTACAGGCTCCCTTATTCGATTTACATGATATTTACAGGCTCCCTTATTCGATTTACATGTTATTTACAGGTTCCTTTATTCGATTTACATGCTATTTACATGGTCTTATGTCCCTGGTTTGAGAAATTTACAGGATCTTTTCCATAATTTACATGTTTCACCTCAATTATCAAATCTTTTTGAGGATTTACATGTTATTTACATGTTTTTTACATACTATGGAAATTTTCAACTTTTCCAGTGGTTTTCAAAATGGAATAAAGGATATAGATATTTATTAAATATCATTGATGTGTTTTCGAAATTTGCTTGGAGCATTCCTATTAAAAATAAAACAGGTAATACAATTACTGAATCATTTGATGATGTTATTAAAAAATCCAAACGGAAACCTAAATTTATTTGGGTAGACCAAGGGTCTGAATTCTATAATAAAACTTTCAAAGACTGGCTAAAGAAAAATAATATTGAGATGTATTCTACTTTCAATGAAGGTAAAGCTGTTGTTATTGAGAGATTAAACAGAACATTAAAATCTAAAATGTGGAAACAATTTACAGCTCAAAATACAACACAATATTTAGACATGTTACCAAAACTATTAAATGAATACAACAGTACAAAGCATTCAAGCATTAAAATGAAACCTATTAAAGCATCCATGAAAAAGAATGAAGGAACTGTTTATTTCAATCTATATGATACGAAACTATTATCATATAAACCAAAATTTAAAGTTGGTGATAAAGTTCGAATATCTAAGTATAAACGGAATGTGTTCGACAAGGGTTATACACCAAACTGGACTGAAGAAGTGTTTACAGTTGACAAGATACAATACACTAATCCTATAACTTACAAATTAAAAGATCTCAATGATGAAGACATACAAGGGAGTTTTTATGAACCTGAACTATTAAAAGCCAAGCAGGATGTTTTCCGTATTGATAAAATCATTCGCAGAGATTATAAGAAGAAACAAGCTTTGGTGAAGTGGAAGGGGTATAGTGATGATTTTAATAGTTGGATACCCATGAAGGATTTAAAAGATATATAAACGCACATTATATAAAGAAATATATAGTATATATATATAATCCAAGTTGAAGATTCACCGGCGAATCCAATAAAGTGCTCTACAGTGTAGGAGCAGAATAATCCAAGAAGGAAAATCACTCAACTTTGATGACCATAAGTTTAATACAAACTTGTTTCGTAGGTGTTGCCACCCACTCCTCAGTTAAACTTACAATGATTGATCCCTTGTTTGACTACGTTATTTATATGTATGATTTCGCAAGACGCACACTCTACCTAACCGTTAAAAAACCGTTAAAAATATGCGCGCGCCTAAAGAATACATGCGCGCGCACTACTTGCTTCGGTAGAACTTATTCTAGGGTGTGTTTTAAAATATATTTACGTCTGTGTCTACACGTTGAAATAAGCTCGTTTCTCCTATTAAGCGAAGCCATTTGCGGTTTAGTTATTATCAAATGTTTTTCTGCAATACACAGATTGCATCGTTTCGTTTGATTCGAATATGCCTTGGCTTTTGCTAGAATTTTCCAGGTGATGTTATATTCCTGTTTTCGGTCCTTTAACTGCCATAAATATTTACTTAATTCGTATATATATATATATATATGGAAAATCAGAATGTTAAAAGAGGTCGTGGAAGACCTAAAGTTTTTACTGATGAGGAAAGAAAGATCCATAAGTCAGTATACATGCTAAATAAAGAGTGGTATTGCGACATCTGTAAAAATAATAAAAATTACACATTGGCTGGGAAATCTTGCCATACTCGAACTAAGAAGCATATTAAGAATAGCAGATCACATGATATCATGAATAAGGTAATCGATATAACACACAAAAAATAAATCCTCCCATATAGTTTAAAGGATTCGTTAACTGGATCATTTGAATTCCCAACCATATTTAAACGCACTAAATTGAAAACACTTAAAGAATAAAATCTATAGTCGAAGGGATACACTTTGGTATATTTTGGTGCTGGGTGGGATTTTAAACCAGTTAGTAACTCATTATATAGTAAATTTAACCATTTTATTTTCATTGACAGTCTACCTAAGCTATCTCACTATGAACCAGGTATGCCGGGATACGAAAAAAGTAAAGATAGAGAAGCATTTATAAAGACTCTAAAAAATGCAGCTCTAAAACATAAACTGATATTAAGTAGTATCAGAAAAAATCTATTAACATTTAAAAATGACAAAATAAAACTAGAATATTATATAAATACAACAGTTGAAGAAGCTCTAACAAATCTAACCATCAGAAAAAAAATGAATAAGGCCATATGGTTACATGAGAATGGTTTTTACCCTTATAACTATGGGTTAAAGGTTGGTGACTTACCAAACCTATTAGAATATCGTGCTAAAATAGATGAGTTATGGATTTGGGATTGTTATTATTGATTCAATTAAATATGTAATTATATATAATATATATAATGACATCAACGAATGAATTAAAAACCCACCTTAAAAAATTCACTGTTAAGGAGTTAAAAAAGGAAGTTATGAAGGTTAAGAAACAATTTCAGGTTTCTAAATTAAAGCGTGAAGATGTAGAACGTGTAATATTATTATACCATCAAGATTTTTTACATCTGTTGAAAATAGATAAAAAGAAAAAACCATCTGTGAAAAATATTAACACTAACAAACAACGAGATCATATTATAATATATATTACCAACATATTAAATAAACTTGATGAGAGAGCAGTAGGTACACAGACCCCTCAATTTATTGGTGAAAAATATACGAATGTTACAATTCAAAAAAGTAAATCACGCTACATAGTACGTAGTAAAGATTGGAGTGTATTATTGAGTACAATCAATCGTAAACAAGTTCAAGATTTCTTATATAAATTAATAAAAAGTGTACCCCCTTTTAAAAATGGATAAAAATAATTTAAACGCACTAGTCAAAGATATTTAAAAAATAAAATATATAGATTATATATATGGAAAATCAAAATGTTAAGAGAGGTCGTGGAAGGCCCAGGGTATTTAGTGATGAAGAAAGAAAAAACCGCAAGACGGGTTATATGTTAAATAAACCGTGGTATTGTAACGTTTGCGAAAATGGTAAAAATTACACATTGGCTGGGAAATCTTGTCACTTAAAAACAAAAAAGCACATTAAAAATAATAATGTAAATAACATAACGCAAAAACAACATACATAATAATATTTCATAATTACAATTCAAATGATTCGTGATTGGATCCTTCGAATTATGACCACGTTTAAACGCAGATAAATATTCATTTAAAAATAAAATATATAGATTATATATATAGAATGAAATCAGAACATTATAACATTAAAAAACTTAGTAAGTCAAAACTAATCAAAATGCTATTGAGGTTGATTAAGATAGATAATCCTGATAAATTATTCAGTAATATTGATCTGTATTTAAATACAAAAAAAATATCCGAATTTTTTTTAAGCATTGATGATAGAAAGCTTGAAAAAATAAGTGAGTCAAATAACTTTGATCTCCAAGAATTATTTAATTTTTTATTTTTTTTTATTACAATCTTCAGGAACTAAGTAAGTCAAAACTGATGAAATTTCTAATAAAGTATAAGAACAAGCATAAGTTTGTAATAAAATATAATGATGAAGAAGCATCTTATAAAATACATCATACTTTACTAGATTCTAACGTAAAGATAAAATATACATTCGAACTTTAATAATACTCTTTTATATTACAGTTTGAAGGATCCTTGATTTGGATCATTTGAATTATCAACTATATTTAAACGCGGATAAATAACCATTTAAAAATAAAATATATAGTTATATAATATATATGAATCGTTCAGAAAAATCTAACCTTATAGATATGAATAAGAGTAATCTTAAAAAACTAAGTAAATCAGAACTCATTAAATTGCTATTAAAACAAGAGAAGAAGAAGCCTAAAATTATAATAGTGGATGACGAAAAACAACGTAGGAGACCAGTTCCTACACCGAGAAAATCTGTCAGGCAGATGGTTAAAAACTATGAAGACAATATCATTTTACCACCTATTGAGTTCAGAGATAATTACAAACCAGTGGCAGCACCAAGAACTATTAAACCAGTGCCAGCACCAAGAACTAAAAGACCAGTTCCAGCACCAAGAACTATTAAACCAGTTCCAGCACCGAGAACTAAGCTCTCAAATGAATTCAATTTCGATGACACTATTTTTGATTCATCATCCAATGACCAACCTCTATTCAAAATAACCGAAATCAGAAATACAGCTAATAAAAAATTCAACGCTTATACTAATGAATTCAAAATTTCTGTACGCAAAAATTTCATAAACAATAAAAATGATGTTTTCAGTGTCTTTGAAAAAATGGTTGGAATGACAATAAAGAAAAGACAGTTAAAAGGTAATGACAGATTCAGATTGGTAATTTCAAATGATGAATTAGATCATCCTATCTCAACAAAATTGTTAAAAGTTTCTGATTTCAAGTTAAATCAACTTTCAGATGTTATTAATACGTTGGAATATAAAGAAATAGATTTAGAAAATTGCAAAATAATTATTCAATCTGTGAAAATACCAACAGGTAAAGGGCGGTTATATTTATCAAAACAAACAGTGAATAGGAAACAATGTATTATCACAATAAAAAATAATGACACAACATGTTTAGCAAGGGCTATTGTAACAGCTTATGCTCATTTACACCCTGAGAATTACACCACAACTCAGTTGAAAGATGGATTAAACAAAAGCCGAAAACTACAAGAAACTGAAGCTATAAAATTACATGAAAATTGTAATGTAGAGATAAATGAATATGGAAACAGTTTGGAAGATGTCAATAGCTTTGCATCATATTTAGATACAGAGATTAATATCATCGATTCAGAACACTTCAATGAAATCATATACACAGCCAACAAAGGAAAAACAGACAAAATCTATTTATACAAAACACGAAATCATTTTGATGTCATAAAATCAATGACAGCTTTTTTAGATGTAGCTTATTACTGTCATAGTTGTAAAAAAGCTTATACAAGACGTGACAAACACAAATGCCCACAAAAATGCCTATCTTGTTTTAAATATTTTCCAGATGGAAATAAATGTGATGGAAAAGACGTCACCTGTAAACACTGCAATCGTGTTTTTCATGGTGATGTTTGTTTTAAAAATCATACAAGTAATCGTTCTAAAAAAGATGACAATGATTCAGTATGTAACAGTGTAGCAAAATGTTCAAAATGCAACCAAATAATACTGAAACCATATATAAAAATGCACAAATGTGGATATAAAATGTGTAATAACTGTAACAAATATTGTGAAAGTAAGCATAAATGTTTTATGAAAAAGATAAAATGTAAAGGAGGTAATTGTATCAAAGACACTAAAAATCCTTGCAGATTAAATAAATCCATACTAAAAAAAGATTATTGTTATTCATGTAGAACATATAATGAAAAATATTCATTTTTTGATTTCGAATGTACACAAAACACTGGAACACATGTAGTCAATTTGGCTATCTGTCTTGATTTCAATGGTAATGAATCAATCTTCAATGATATTAATAGTTTTTGTAATGGAATTCTCAATGAAAAATATAAAGGTTACACATTTGTGGCTCATAATTCAAAAGGATACGATAGCCATTTTATTCTTAAATGGTGTATAGATAATGGATTCAAACCTTATTGTATTTACAATGGTGCAAAAATAATGATGATGGAAATTCCAAAATTAAGAATAAAAATAATCGACAGCCTAAATTTTATTCAACAACCTTTGTCCTCTTTCCCTAAAACATTTGATTTAATCGAGTTGAAAAAAGGATATTTTCCACATTATTTCAACAAAAATTGTAATCAAAACTATATAGGAGAGATGCCATCTAAAAAACATTATGGATATAATCAAATGAAAACACAAGATAGAGAGAAATTTTTACAATGGTATGATGACCGTGTTAATGAAAATTATGTTTTCGATTTCAAAAAAGAAATAATTGAATACTGTAGGTCAGATGTTGATATATTAAGAAGATGTATGTTAAAATTCAGACAAGATTTCATGAACCAAGAAAATATTGATCCACTAAAATACATCACAATAGCTGGTGTTTGTATGGCTATTTATAGAGGAAATTACATGCCAAAAAATACCATAGCTGTAGTTGATAATGTTGTTCAAACAGAAAACCACAGTACAGTTAGTATTGCATGGCTGGATTATATCAGCAAGAAAAATAATATTAAAATTCAACATGCCTTAGAAGGTGGTGAAAAAGCTATCAAATGTATCAATAACAAAATAAAAGTAGATGGTTTTTGCGAATCTACAAATACTGTTTATGAATTTCAAGGTTGTTTCTGGCATGGATGCCCAGATTGTTACAAACCTGATGTTATCAATAACAAGAATCAAAGCGACATGGGTACTTTGTATAATAAAACCCAAGATAAAAATAACAAAATAATAGCTGCTGGTTACAATCTTATTGAAATGTGGGAATGCAAATTAAAAAACGATAAAAATTTTCAGAAATATTATAAAGTTGAATGGAATCGAGAAGTGTTCGAACCGTTAAACCCGAGAGATGCTTTTTATGGTGGACGAACAAATGCTACCAAATTATTGTATAAATTCAAAGAAGGTGAATGTGGAAAATATATTGATTTTTGTTCTCTTTATCCTACAGTTCAGTTCTACAAAAAATATCCCATAGGTCATCCTAAAAAAATAATATCACCAGAAAAATACGACGTAAAATGGTATGGTTTCATAAAATGCACAATTTTACCACCACGAAATTTATACCATCCAGTTTTACCTCAGAAAATAAAATGTGAAAAATCAGAAAAGTTAATGTTTCCTCTGTGTATATCATGTGCAAAAACAAAACAACAAGACAAATGTCAGCATAGTGAAAATGAGCGATCATTTATAGGTACATGGACAACAGATGAAGTAAATAAATCCATTGAAAAAGGTTATACAATCATAAAAATATACGAGGTTTGGCATTTTGAAAAGTCAAGCAATGATTTATTTAAAGGATATATCAAAAAATTCATGAAGCTTAAACTTGAATCAACAAAATATAATTTCAAAAATGAAAAAGAAGAAATGATTTTCAGAAATAATGTCCAAAAAATATTAGATATTGAATTAGGTGAATTAAATGAAAATGCAGGTTTACGAGCTATTGCTAAAATGTGTCTAAACAGTTTATGGGGTAAATTTGGTGAACGAAATAATATGAATCAATGTAAATACGTAACTGATATTAATGAATTTTATCAAATAGTACTTGATGATACCATTGATAATTTAAATATGAATTTCATAAACAATGAAATGGTACAAATGACTTATACGTATAAAGATCAGTTCGTTGACAATTCATATAATACTAACATCTTTGTAGCATGTTTTACAACTAGCAGTGCACGGCTAATGTTGTATGAAAAACTAGATTATTTAGGTAAACAAGTATTATATTTTGACACAGATAGTATTGTGTACATTGAATCTCCAAAGAGTAAGAAAGTAGAAACAGGAGATATGTTAGGTGATCTCACAGATGAATTAGATGGTGAAATTATAAAAGACACTTTTGTATCAGGTGGTCCAAAAAATTATAGTTTCATATATGGAAGTAATAAACAGAAATGTGTTATCAAAGGTTTCAGACTTAACCACGAAAATTCCCAAATACTAAATCACACAAATATGATTAAAATGGTAAAAAACGAAATCAAAGACCTCACGTTGGTAAATGAAAAGAAAATAACCAGACAAAACAAACAAATCGTAAACAAATATGAAGAAAAGGTATACAGTTTTGGATATGACAAGCGCGCAATAAAACACATATCTGAAAACTGTATCGAAACATATCCTTATGGATATTAAAACCCCACTCTGATGGGTGAATAAAGGTTGGTGAAATCAACTTCCTGTTTTTCCGAGAATCATGTCACGCAAAGGAAATCACGCAATGGAATAAACGCACCATTTGTTTTAATTAACATATAGTATTATTTGATTTTACCATTTGATTTCGTCATTTAATATTTCCATTCAATATTTCCATATTTTAAATCCAGCAGATAGAAAGTAGTGATGTACTACATTCTCTGAGGCAATTGCCTCAGAGTGTAGTACATTACTACTTTCTTGAACCACCCTTTTTCAATTTACAGGATATTTTACAAGATCGCCGATAGCCTTCTTTTTTTTAAGACTGAGCCTGGACGCCGAAGTCACGAAAATGCAGGGTCGAATTTTATGACACCAGTTCGAAGAACACAATACAACGACATAAATGGAATACAATAACATAAACATAACGACATAAGGAAATAAAACTGATCTTTCCTTTATGTCGTCAGTATGTCGTTATGTTCATCATGTTCAGTCTTATGTCGTGATGTCGCCATTGTGAACCAAGCTTTGACAACAACAAGGTAACGTTATAGCTTCAACCCGTGGTTTTCCCTAGCAACATATAACCATAAGCAAAAGCGTAAGAATCCAATCCGCAAATGATTTAACTTTTAAGGTGTAATAAAAATGTCCTGACTTGCAGACAGTAATATTTTACTGAAGCATGCACATGTGATAACAGAGATAGGTCTATAATTGGAAAATTCATCCTTTTTGTTTTTGTTACTGGAGTTAAAAGTGCAACTTTTAGATCACTAGGAACAACACCAGTTAGAAATGACTGATTTTCAAAAACATAGCTTTTTGAGAAATATATATATCTCACGATGTTACCACATGTGTGGGACCACCTGAGGTGGCTTGTAGCCTAAACTTGACTCCAGCATCAGCACTGCACTGATGAGGCCCAGAAGGCCGAAACAGTACTGTCTGCTATTGCCCTTATGACGGTCAGTTATGCAATCAGCCCATGATTTTATGTGATTTACCTAATTAATTATACATCTATCTAATCATTCAATTATTGTATAATAATAAAAAGGCAATGTAAATAAAGAATTTGAAAAAAGTTATATATTATATATATATATAACTGTATACAATTATGTATACAATGTGCCCTCCCGGTTGTTACCATAATGGCTAATGGCTTTATGGCAACTCCTGAACTTGGGCACAGGATGTACGGTTATATATATATATACCTTTTGTATTCCTATCAAAAAGGTGATGTACGATATATGTATACAAAAGGTATATATATATATATATAAGATAGCAGATCAAATAGCTATGTTTTTGAAAATCAGTGTATATATATAATGGTAATTGAACTGAGCTAGTGGAGTGCAATTTGGTCTGAAATCATACGCGTGATTTCAACGCGAGTTCGATTTGAAATCACAAGTATGATTTCAGACCAAAATTGCACGACACGAAGTTCAATTACCACTTTATTACATCCATTTTGAAATCGCACAATTTAATTGCCCAAATACAGGATTTTAGTCAGTACCAATATTGATGTGACTTATAGATGCGATTTAGAGCAAAAAACAGTGCGATTCGGGAATAAACCGCACTGCTGAGAGCCAATCAGATTGCAAGTGATTTCAAAATGGATGTAATAAATAAATAAATATATATATATATATATTATATACACCTAAATGCAGTAACGTTGTCATAGAAAAACAAAAAATGAAAAAAAAAAAAGCCAATAGGAATTAATTAGGCATACAAAGAAACGGCCTCAAAATGCCTCTAATACAGACAAATCACGTTATCTTAATTGCACGATTAATGTACAGCTATAAACGTGTGGGTTCTCTGTCAATGTCGGTTGCAAGCTGTGACGATAAAGCTCCATGTAGTTAATTCCTATTTAGCTTTTTTAATTTTTAATTTTTCTAAGACAACGTTATTGCAATTACGTTAGATTTGCTCTGGTTTATCTATTGAGCACTTTCGATAGCTGATGAGGACTTCAATTCATTACTTAGTTATTAATTTATTTAAACAAAAAAACAATATAAATAGTGTTTCACGCAGTCGTAGAAGAAGAAGAGTCACGGGCAAGAATTGAGACCGTACAAAAGTTCACAAAAACAACTTTTTCTCCGTCTAGAATAACTAGTACGACTAATTTCCAAATAAAATACAACCGCTGCTTATAAAAAATTGTGCGATAAACTGATTTGGAAATCAAAATTGCCGAAAAAATACACAAACATATGCATATTTGCATAAGACCACGCGAGTGAAGTTTAGAACTATAAAATCCAAGTCTTGTTTTGTTTACATAAAATCGCTTTTCATCCTATGTAATGAATGAACAAACACATAAAAATGCACAACACAATCTTCTTTCGAAAAATTTTATTCAAATCTCTATAAGCTTATGTTTAAAAGCAAAACGGGAACCATTTATAGCTCAGCGAGGCCGAAATGTCTCCGATGAAAGAAATCAAAACAACTGAATTGAGCGCGTTTTATAAACAATTCTCCAAAACTAGCGAGAACACAAAGAAAAAGTCAATCACAGATTGATATCAACATAAATTAATATATTTTGTTTTACCTTTAAGTACCTCCACTGCTTGGAAATTCTTTAAATCTCCGCTTCTTCAGTTCTGAAACCCGAAGTGACAAACATATCAACGCGTTGCTCCCATCCTCGAAGCAAGATTTTATCCCTGAAAGCTCTTATTTTTCCACTATAGCGGCTTCTGAGTATCCCTTAATTAGTATCCTGTCTTGAGTAGCAAACCGCGAAAAAATGCAGGAAAATGACGACTTTAATTTAAACGGTTTTCTCCGCTAAACACAGCAGTGTTTTTCCAGGTGACGTGAAATTGCAAAGATCCCGGATGTTGTGTGGCGTCATACGCGCATGTTTTACGACGGTATACGCGCCCGCGAGTTAGCCCTGAGCGACGGCGGCGGTGGGCACACAACGCGCCCGCGAAACATTCCGCTAGTCGTGACCATGAAAAATGACGGGCATGGGTTCTATGGTTCTCTGGTTCTATGAGTATGGGGCTCCGCGCGGGCTTTCGGCCCGCAGAGCTCCGCTATTATGATTATCGTTTTTTCTAGTGCACACGTCTTCCTAAACTAGAGATTTTCTGATGGGGCTAATCGTGGTATTATCCTGTTTGTGGTCCTACTATTACTGGAGGTATAGGATGCACTTCGTCAAACCAAAACTATTTTCATTGGATGAGAACAATAATAACGAGACAAACGTGGATGACTCTAATGAAGCGAGAAACGGTAAGATAGCTTCAATGTTCCCTACTTGGATAGATAGTCGCGCCAGATTTCATGACTCTACAGGAACGGCGCGCAAACTTTGACCTTAAGTAATGGTCCTAGTAAAAACTAGGCAACCCAACGGCAAGGAATGCAGAAAGGTGTTAATTGTGATATTGTTGAAACCGTCCACCTCATTGGCTAAAACGTAAAAATCTACCATAACGTAACCAGGTAGTGCATTTATTTCCCTCTGGTTTACTAATTGGTTCCCTTTTAGTGAAAACTATTCTGAGTTTTAATGCAAGCAAAATTCTATGTGGGAAACATGTAAAATTAGAAGCCTTTCTTGGCCATTGTTTTGGAGTTTCACGATTGGCTGAAATCTTGTAGCACAAAAGAAACATCACTTTAGAATAAAGTTCCAGCACATTTTATTTAAAAAACGTGTTGTCCATTGGTTGATGTAGTCTCAGTAAGAAAAACATAAACAATATTGTGTGGGGAAAGCGAAATGCCGCGGAACAATAGAGCATTGCCTAGTTCTTACACGCATTGTTACTTAATAAGTCATTTGCGTTCGGCTTCGGGATGGTGGTTCTAATCGAGCATGATAAATTAAATGAAGTGGCTGTATTTATGTCAGTGACTGTTAGGCAAAAGGACAAGATGAAAAAATGAAATATTAATTAAACGAATGGACAGATGAATCTCACTGTCTAAAAGACAGACAGACGCACAGACAGACAGACGGAAAGACAGACAGACAGACCGATTGACTGAATAAATGACTGGCGGATTATTGACGGATTGTCCTACAGCCTATGTGTGGGTGACTTAGTGAGTGTTTGTCCCACTACAGTTGTGCACTCACTGACTTAAAGACTAAATAACACCCTTAAATACTTACGTATTCACTCTCACACCCAATCGCAGTAGAGAACAGTCCCCAGTGGTATTAAATTTTAGGTCAAAATAATATTGTTTTATTAAATTTTCAAACAAGAAGTGCTCGACTACATCTGATCATCCAGTTTCCGGTGCTTAACACTTCCGGTAGTTCTCAGGATGCTAACTGCTATACTCGGTGAAGCGACAGGAGGTATTCATCTATTGCCTCCAACAAAACTTACTCAGTTCTCACGCAGTAAGATTTTGGAAATGTGGCTCGAGAATATGGTGGTTGTCAAAAATTTAAGACGTTGCTTTCCAAATCGAGCCATTTAAAGGGACACTGTCAGCTATTTTAAGTATCACTTTGAAAAGCCAAAAAACATATTTTTTTCAATGGAAACCTTAAAATAACAGTTCAGTTTTGTTAACAAATACTCTACCAGTGCACAGAAACTAGTATTCGTTATCTTTGGCTGCGGATGGCCAGGATGGAAATGGATAGCAACTTGAAAAAATTGGCCAATTTTTTCAAGTTCCTCCCTAGAGCCGTGGAAAAATCACAGAAAAACTTATTATGGTTTGTTCTTCCTTGAAGAAAATTCACTTGATATTATCTTCTTGGTGTTCTAAATGCAATTTTATGTTTGAGCTAGCAAAGGTACTTTGTCATATATTTAGTGTATTTTGACCAAAACACAGCAAAATCTGCGTGACAATGCCCCTTTAAAAAACAACCTTTTAAAATTAAATGATGCTTCAATGCTTCATTTCACTTCTACCTGCAAAAACCGAAAAATTGCAATAACATAGAATAGACCATTTCCGAGTTGCCTTTAGCCTCTCTATCAAAGCGAGGCTAGGTGCGAAACCTTTTATATGAAAATGAGTTTTCATTCACATGCAAATAAGTTTTATTTGCATGTGAATGGCAACTCATTTTCATATGAAAGGTTTCGCACCTAGCCTCGCTTTGATAGAGAGGCTAAAGGCAACTCGGAAATGGCCTATTAACGACGGTCCTTGGAAGGATACAAACAATATTCCGCACAGTTCAAGTTTGCATCCGGTCAACTAGATAATTTTACATAATTTAAATTATGCTTTAAATTATGCAGTATTGTGGCTCAAAATCACAACTTAACAAATATGGCCGCCAGTTGTGAGGATTAAACTTGTCTGTCGTTACAAAATATTCGGCTCTGTGTTCAATCTATTTGTCCTATGTGTAATGTTTTGACGTTTTTACAAGCAAGTCCGTTTCAGCCTCTTAATAGTTTTATCTCGGTGATGAGGTTTTTCTGTTTTTGTAAATTTACCGACTGGATATATTGGCAAGTCACTGATATTTCAAACGGCGCCACTCGTGCACATGTGGATTAATGAACATTTACATGCGATACATTGGAAGCAGAATCCCGTAATTATCATCATCAGTCCGCTTTTAGCGGAAAGACTATCTTCAGACTCGTCGCTCCGCAATGGGAACAAAAATGCCAGTTTCTTTCGCCAATATTTTCACGCAAAAATGGAAACAGACATAATAAACCATTGCACTAAGAAATAAAAGCGCGCAACGAAATATTATCCTTTGTAACACAATACAACCCTGTGTGCCTGTATCTTCATGGACAAATTAATTACAACCTTTGCTTAGACGGATCTATAAAGAACCTCACCTTATTTCATACAAAAGGGGTAGATCTTTAAAAGGCATACTGATCAGAGCTAAACTGTAAAAATCAAACCAACTTAAAACCGAGTGAACAAAGGTCATAACAAAAACGCCGCATGCGCATTATTATAATTATGCGAGATTAACGACGGGTGATTTACGTCATCAGTATGGAATTTCTCAGAGTAAATCGCAGACGCTTTCTCGCGCAAACGCCCCTAGCGGCCGGGAGCGATGAGAGGCGGCTGTATTCGTAGGTTTTTACCTTAACCGAACGCTAACCAGCTAATCCGTTTCTAGGTTATATAACTCTACTCCGAAGGTGTCTGGCCTTCTTTAGAGCTATGGAATCTAGACTCTGCTGAGTATGGAGACTATGGAGTCAACTGTCTCAATTCGTCGCAGCCTTGAAATCAAACGCGTTGTGTCGCTCAATCGAGATCACAGCGCTTGATAGACCCAAAATCCCTTAGGAGGTCATCAAGAGCCAATCAGCAAAAACAACACTTTTATTGAATCGAAACAATAAATAAACAACAACAACAACAATAACAATCAAATACAAGAGGAAGTAAAACAACAAATACATTGCAAGAACCGTTGTAACATCAGTAAAATAGCAAATAGCTTAATGGTATTCACAGGCGAAACTGGTACGAAATTAAAAAATATATATTCATTCCTGAGGTAAAAAAAATCATTTATTTATTTCAGTAATAGAAATTTGTTTGGAAGAAATATCTTTTGAAATATATGTGATGTTTGCGAAGAACACCCCTGTGAACATCATTAAGGTAATGAAATCCTATTTGCTATTTTGTATTTTTGTATGACAACGTTCCTGCAATTAGCTAAGGTGTACACCTGATTAAAAAAACGTCGCCGGGTAAAAAGTATAAACAATGAACAATACGACCGAATGGTTTTCTGGGAAACGGAAAAATGTTGCCGTGTTCTCAGAGAAACTGCACATTATTATAACAAAGTATTCTCAAAATCATGATCCCAGCTTTGAAGGAAGAAATAAATCTTAAACGTCCATAAAATGAATGTGAGCGAGCCCTCAGTTGCCTTGTTCCCAGAATTCCATCGTATCGTATCGTTTTTGTTTTTGTTTTTTTGCGATGGTGCTTCTATTAGGTATATATAAACTTGCAAAATACAAAACATAGGCACTTTGCATTATAAGTTAACTTATTATACAGATTTAACTGATAGACAAATTTACACTTTTTTTTTTTTTTTTCAACTGTTAGCACAATTTTCTATTTCGCTTTGATCGGTTACTTTTATAAGAAATTCATTTCATGAGGCGTTTTTTTTTTTCGGGACATTTACAAGCACAGATGTATTGTTTGAATAGTATTATAAATGACTGGTCTGCATTTTGTGGGTTTCGAGAGCACATCGGTCAAGAGACTTGATCATTAAAAGCAATTTGTTTATTTGAAATGGTAAAAGTAATACCCTGACAATGGTTAAGCCAAGGTACAATCAATAAAAAAGGTTTCTTTGCAAACAACGGTGAAGGTGATGATAGTGGTTAGCGCATTGAACTTCATGAAGTCCGTGGTTCAAGGCCTGGTCTCGGCCGTCGTGTTGTTTCCTTAGACAAGAAACTTTACTCCACATTGTCTCTCTCCACCCAGGTGTAGAAGACGACTCCATTACCGAGACCGCCCTGCATTGGACGCTAGAGGGAAAGTGAAGGAGGGGTCGCCCGAAGACCACGTGGCGGCAGACAGTGGAGAAGGAAATGAAGCAGATGGGAAAGACCTGGAGCAGCATTCGAGTTATGGCGAAAGACCGGCAGAAGTGGAGGGACCACGTTGCTGCCCCACACGCCACCCGGCGTAATGGGCATGAGTGAGTGAGTGAGTGAGTGAGTACCCAGGCGTATAAATGAGTACTGCGACAAAATGCAGGGGGTAACCCTGCGATGGACGAGCATCCCATCCAGGGGAGAGTAGCAATACTCCTAGTTGCTTCACGCTACAGAAACCGGGTTAAGCTCCGGCCGAGTAGGTCACCTGTGGCTCGTGAGGGCTACCTGTGGCTCGTGTGCGACTTTGCCAATTACCGTAAGCCTGGTTTCTATATGATCGCTGCGATCGCTACGATCGCCGAAAAAAGAGACCAGCGATCGTAAACGATCGAAGCGATCGCGTTGGTTTCCATGGTTTCCATATGATCTTTACGATCGCTAGCAGGATCGCTCGCATACATTCGCAGCTCGAGGAGGCCATAATGCACTTAAAGTTTATCGGATCCAGGCCTACTCGACGTTTCCTTGCGATCGCTGCGATCATATGGAAACCTGAGGTCTCGTTACGTTCGACGATCGCTGCGATCGTTGCGATCGTTGCAATCATGGAAACCAGGCTTGAGATAGAATTGTTTCTAGACCAGCTACTATCGCCGGTCTCGTTTTTGGGCGATCGTAGCACTCGCAGCGATCGTAGCGATCATATGGAAACCAGGCTTCACAAACAAGAAAATGATGCTATGACCATCTTTTCCTGATGCACAACTGAAAGGTTCAGATGATCATCAAGCCTCTCGAGACCTTGTAAGTAACTATTATTAGAGTCGGTTTCTGATTTCACACAGTGATGGTGGATAATGTGAAGAATTTTACATGGATTCTTTATTTTATATCCCCATATGTTTTAAACTTAAACATCAAAACTTGCTCGATACCTTCCATGTTAGATCGATAGTTAATCATGTCTAGTAACTCTGAGGGAACTGGAACGAACAATCTAAACAGAAATCCATCATGGGAGCCTTTGTATTTTGATTTTGGGCCGCACATTTCAAACGCGTGGCTGCAGAAATGAACGTTTCCAGGCGTTTCGTGTCTCGTTAAAAAGTACATTGTCTTGTCGCCCAGAATGGCTTCATCCAGATACTCAAATCCTTGGCCGATGTAACAGTCTGCATGCAGTATCATTGTGTTTTTTTGCAGTAAATGATTTGAAGCGAACCCAAATGCATCTTTAAAACTCATGCGCTTACCAAGGGAATGGAAGACCAGTTTGTAGCTGTTATCCAACTTCAGAGTTTTGATAAAATGAGGATCCTGGTCACTTTCACATAGAATGTGAACTTTCTGAACCTGAAAATAACAACCATGTCAACAATCGCGATTTAAAGAGGTGATGTGCGGTCTCTTTATGTTTCCAGGGCTCACCTAACCCCACCCTACATAAAAGTTAGCCTTCGCGCGCGTGCTCAGAAAACAACATGTTTCACATTCCCGAAGATCCCTAGCGGACTCCCTAGGGTATACAATTCCACTTTCGCACTCGTAGCTCCCCCGCTCTCCTTCCCCTTCCCCCTCCAAAGTTGTTGGGAAAGCCATGCTTGGTTATGGTTTCAAAATTTTCTTTCCTGCATTTGGGCATCCAAGGATTCTTAATTGACTACCATCAGAAAGATGTGAGAGCAATCTCGTCTCCTGGATCTTCTTTTTGTTGAAACTGATGACGGCGCGGAAATACTCCAAGAATTGTTAAGTGGTTTGTGGGGTATTTCCATTGATATGCCTTCGGCCTCGCTTGAAATAGTAATTCCAGATTGCAAGAAACAAATGTGGATGTCTGATGGCTGAAAACAACCTCCGAAGACGAAATGTTATTATGCATCAGGTGACAGATTCTCCAGGATTTTTGGGGTATTTTGGCCGCCTTGTCCAGGGTTTCACCGCCGCCATTTTGAGCGCGGAGAAGGCACTGGGGACGAGTTTGTTGTGAGACGGAAGGTGATCAGTAACAAAGGATAAAATATGGGGTGTGAGAAATGCGAAGCTCGCATCCTCTCCCTTTTATGCCTTTATAGACTAGCTCGGCAACTTTTCAGTAACATTTGGGATTTCGAGCAACATTCTGTGACGCGGTAGGGTCAACTTTTGCCTCTCAAAGGAGTGCTTGAGCTGTATGCATATATAAACATTTGGGAGATCATAACATACAAAAGCAAATAACTAGTTGCATATATTGCAATTTAATTATTGAAAGCCATTTAAACCATTTTTATTTCATTGACGCCCACGAAGAGAACAGCGGCTAGAGTGTTTACTTTGAAAATTGTGTTTATTACTAACTGTGTATCTGGAACCTAAATAAAGTCATTAATCAAAGTTTTTTACAACATGCGTTGTTTTGTCATGTTTATAACCGCAGTGTGTATTTTATTTCTGTTAAAGCATCAGAACTTCGTTACGTTATGGTTCTTGTTTAAGAAGTGGCCCATATCCGTTTTTACAGGCAGCGTTTTAACTTTTTGGTAATTGTTATAGGAACTTTTGGTCATTTTCTTGAGTTACTTTCCAAAATTTACTAGCACAGTCTGCAAAGGTCCACTGCCCTTTCCACCCATTTAGATTTCCAAACACAATCGAATGAACTTACGTGAGGACTAAGTAAGTTTCGTTGGAGGCAATACACCTTATTCCAAAATGGCGGCTATTTTATTATTCTTTTATATCCATGTAAATTAGCCCTCTTAGCCTCGTCAGCGTGTGCAAAATACAAAAGAATTTTCAAGCGAAAGTGAGGCCAAGAGGGCTAATTAACATGCATATAAAAGAATAATAAATTGGTCGCCATTTTGGAATAAGGTGTATAGATGTATTCCTGTTGTCGCGTCACCGAGTAGTTGATATACTCAGAACTACCGGAAGTGTTAAGCACCGGAAACTGGATGATCAGATGCAATTGAGCATTTCCTGTTTAAAAGTTCAATAAGACAATTAATGTTTCCTTAATAAGTCGCCATTGGTGGCATTGTCCTCTATAGCCGATTTCGAAAAATACCATAATAATCTTTTGTGTGCAGGCTCAGCCTCACCGGGGTGTAATTATTCAAGTCTCCTTTGTTAGAATGGCACAATGGAAATCAGAGTACATGTAGGAACGCTAGGACGTAGCATCATAGTTAATAGAACAAACTGGTTATGAAGCTTCATAACCAGTTTGTTCTATTAACTGTGGTAGCATTGTGTGTTCGTATACAAATGTGCACCGTACGCAAACTGCCAAGAAGTTGAAGCATAGCACGTGCAGTTCGTGCTCAAAAATCAGGCTTACATCAAGTACCACCTAAACCTGCACTTTAAAGAGTATTATGGTATTTTTCGAAGTGGCCTATTGTCCTATATGTGTTTGTGAATAAATAAGTAAGTGTTCAGGTCAGTCTGTAGGTGAATGAGTGAGTCATTCGCTCAGTCATTCCCTCGGCCCCTCCGTCAATAAATCCGTCAGTCAGTTATTCATTTAGTCGGTCAGTCTGTCGGTCTGTCTATCTGTCTGTCGGTCTGTCTGTCTGTCGGTCTGTCTGTCTGTCTGTCTGTCTGTCTGGCAAGTTTTCAGATATGCATGAACTATCTAGTTGGAGTGATTCCGGTCCGGTTATGTTGCCAATTCAACAACAACAACAACAACGTTGGAATCATACGGCTCAATATCTACGAGCATTGGTAGAATTCAGTGGAACATGGAATGATTTTTGTTTTTCACCGAGGGTACTGTGTTGCTGTCTCAATATTAAAACTATGCCATTTTATTATTAACACTCTTTATGAATTAAATGTGGTAATAATAATAACAACACAGCTGCTCTTTGACTTATAATATTTTCACTTTTAGCTACGATTTGTGTCTGAGCCACTGAAATTCACAATAACATTGATCAAGAAAAAAGGGTGTATTTAAAAACACAACAAAAAAAAGCGACACTGAATGCCTAAATTGAACAGTCAAGCAAGGATTTATAGCAGAGTTTCTAGCTCCAAGACTTATCCATTTTATTTAAACTTAACTGACGTGATCACGCCTCTTAGATCCGAAATTGTTCGTTTGCTGGGACCCATTACCTAGCGCAATGTGTACCCCCCAGTCCCCCTGCACCGCATTTTCATGACTATCGTTTTTTCCGCCTCATTGTGTCATTGATCAATCTTGACAGCTTTTTCGTGCAGTCTGAAATATAGATGGACAACGAAAAAAACGAATCAGCTGTAAACTGCATTGTTTTGCTAAAATTGTGAGATAGTTTTTTTTTTATATAAAATGATAAAGTGAACAATAGTCCATGAAGAATGAAAAACTAGCATATGCAGCATTGCACTATGATAGATGTCCCCATGGCCTAATCAATGGTTCACAGCAAGGAGAACTGGAGTGCAGGGGCAAAGCCTCGTACACTTGACATAAGATACTTATGCATCCTGCTCTTAAGGTGGCTCGATGGTGTTTTTTTCTGTGCCGACCACTCTTTTTCAATCACGTATTTGGATATCTTATTCAGTATTTACCTAAATACTCATGGTACACACTTACTAGGGAAAAATTGAAGTTTCCATTTCAGTTGTATTTTTTGCTATCGAAGCGTCCTTGGCAACGATACGTTGCTAGGCGTAGTTTTACTTGTGAGGCCGCCGTCGGCCTGTATGAGAAATTTTGGTAACTCGCTCTTGGGGACTGAAAGAGTACCACAATGCACACATTTTAGCCAAGTTTGGTTAACTTCTGTGAGAGGATTTTTGAATGGCGCGAGTTTACTTATTTTAGGGTTAAATTTGGTAAAATATCAAAGTTTGTTGTATTTCACCCCAAACTGAGAGATCGAGGACCTAATGCCGATTTCAACTTTACTCATTCATAAGAACAACTATTGTACCTTATTTGTTTGGCTCTTTTGGCGGATTGACGGTTTTGGATTTTTCCCTGTGCCGAGTTATAATAATCGAAATTTACGATGTTTTTGCAACAAACGAACAGAGAATCTTATGACCTCGCTTATTTTAAAAATCTGAGATAGAATTTCCCAAGAATAAGCGAACTATAAATTTGGACCTTCTTTTACTTAGTCTCCAAATTTCGTGTTGGTTGAAATGCTGTGAGACTTGTACGCTGAACGTCGAGTTGGTAACATGCGCGCTAGTATTTTCAGAGATTTCTTGTTCTCCGAGATGTTTACAATTCATGATCTATTCTGCATATTTCATTGTTCTGAAATGACACCTGCACGCGAATTCCAGTCTAGCACGGGCGGAACCAAAACGCTTGATTAACTTCCGAAGACCTGCCGATTATGGTAATTCATCAGTCCTGGCAATGTGTTCATGAAATAACAGGTGAGCTGTTGAACATCAACGTTAAACACGTAATTGACCTAAAAATAGCAAGAGCATGCCGCAAACAGAAAACAGAAATTTTTACTCACTGTCAAGGCAGCAATTATTTCCCTTATTAAAAGACGTGAAAAACGCTACAATAAGCGTGTCTTACAGAAGAGTTTATTACCATAATCGGCAGGTCTTCGGAAGTTAATCAAGCGTTTTGGTTCCGCCCGTGCTAGACTGGAATTCGCGTGCAGGTGTCATTTCAGAACAATGAAATATGCAGAATAGATCATGAATTGTAAACATCTCGGAGAACAAGAAATCTCTGAAAATACTAGCGTGCATGTTACCAACTCGACGTTCAGCGTACAAGTCTCACAGCATTTCAACCAACACGAAATTTGGAGACTAAGTAAAAGAAGGTCCAAAATTATAGTTCGCTTATTCTTGGGAAATTCTATCTCAGATTTTTAAAATAAGCGAGGTCATAAGATTCTCTGCTCGTTTGTTGCAAAAACATCGTAAATTTCGATTATTATAACTCGGCACAGGGAAAAATCCAAAACCGTCAATCCGTCAAAAGAGCCAAACAAATAAGGTACAATAGTTGTTCTTATGAATGAGTAAAGTTGAAATCGGCATTAGGTCCTCGATCTCTCAGTTTGGGGTGAAATACAACAAACTTTGATATTTTACCAAATTTAACCCTAAAATAAGTAAACTCGCGCCATTCAAAAATCCTCTCACAGAAGTTAACCAAACTTGGCTAAAATGTGTGCATTGTGGTACTCTTTCAGTCCCCAAGAGCGAGTTACCAAAATTTCTCATACAGGCCGACGGCGGCCTCACAAGTAAAACTACGCCTAGCAACGTATCGTTGCCAAGGACGCTTCGATCGCAAAAAATACAACTGAAATGGAAACTTCAATTTTTCCCTAGTAAGTGTGTGCCATGAGTATTTAGGTAAATACTGAATAAGATATATATGTTATTTACCGGCCGGGAGGTCCGTATTGGGAAAAACTGTGCCCGAGGTCTTGAGTATGGCCCGAGGCCGTAGGCCGAGGGCCATACTCAAGACCGAGGGCACAGTTTTTCCCAATACGGACCGACCTAGGCCGGTAAATAACGTGTTTATTTTTTTCTATAGGAAACTAGTTTTGCAAACAGTTTGTCATAGAAGCCTGGCAGAAAAGTAAAACAGTAAAACTGAACTTTACATCTCATTAATGTAGAGAAACCAAAAAACAACTGTACCAGTAATAACTTTTTAATTGCTGTTTCCTTTCCAAAAACAAAAACGCAGCAAAAATTGGATTGAAATCAATGAACTGTAAAAAATCAATGAACTGTAAAAAAGCCATTCAAGTACATGTCATGGTTTTGCGCCCGGCGGCTCCATATATGGGAAAAATCACCTGACTGAAAGTTCTTGACTTTTCAAGTCATTCAAGATTTGCGAAGTGTCTCGTTTTCTCAAGTTTTAAACAACAAAATGATCTCAAAATCTCATATTCACAAAAATGTATGCACATATTTAGAAACTTTTCGGAACGACTGAAAAGGGGAAACATCGTCCTTATATTAATCAGAGTCAGAATCATCGCTGATGATCGCCATTCGTTTCTTTCTTTTGGCTGGCCACGAGGTTTCTCCATCTGCTGAACTCGGCGCTGAATTAGGGATGCCGTTAAAATTGAAGGTACATCCTTCAAACTTGCCAATTGTTGCTCCAGAAAAGAAGCCTTCGGTCATGGATCTTGATTCTTCAAGCCTTTTAACTGACAATTGAGACGTTTTGGCTGCTTGAATTCCAGTGTGGCTCGTGGAACTCTCGGTGGACCGACTTAGGACCATTGACATTTGTCGCTGATGGCTGTGTGATGCCGACTTGTATGCATCTAAACTTTTGAGGTTTTTATGACCACTAAGCTGGGCTACGTAATTCTCGGGGAATTCGGCATCCATTAAACGGGATATACAGGTTTTCCTTACGGAGTGGTTGCTGATATTACCAGGCAATCCGGCGGCTTTAGCTGCGTTTACAAGGAATTTTCCGATGGCATTCTTCCCGAGAGGACTTTTGCAGTACCAGACCTGTGAATCTGGCTTTCGTTTGTGGTTGATAGCCAAAAAAAATGGCGAGTCCGGGTGTTTCATTTCTTCTGGACGATGAGCGGCAAATTTCTTGAAGAGCTTAAACGGGGCAACGCTCGGTGCTTGTAGCCTGTGCAGTCGGATAGAATGCTCTTTGGTGCGGGCCTTCGCCATGTCTTGTTTTGGAGCCTCTTTCAGCTGTCCACACAAGAATTTCTCCGCCACTTTCTGGATCTTTGTCAAGGGTAATGTCTCCCCATCTTAACTTTCTGGATTCGTCTCGAGCTCTAAAGCCAAAATGAAGAGATAAAACCCACCAAACGGTTCTCTGGAGCACTTCGGGGTCGTGGTCGCCAAACTGTTTTGTTTTGAACAGCAGATCTTCTTCGGCTGCGGTCATGGATCTTGCTGCTTGTGGGCGATTTCCCTTTGCGTACTTCTCTACCAGCTCTCTTTTTTTTGCAAGGAGTACTTCTCTCGACTTTGCAAACTCCATGTCTTGGAACAAATTCAGACTAGAATTTTTGTCCTTCAAGTACCTTTGAATACTTCTTTGAAACGAGGACAGGGAGGCTGGCTCGTAAACTCCGCCATCTTTCTTTTTGATGTTCATAAAAAATTTGCACAGCAGGACGTTGAGGTAAGTGGCTGGAATGTTCTCTACCTGCCTTGCTTCTCCGATAGACAAACAAAATCTTTTCCAGACGTTAATGTCATAGGTGGTTTTTTTGGTCGTGGTTTCCGGCCGTTGTGCCTCGATGAAATCTTGGATTGTTGTCATTTCTTCGTCTTCAGTGTCGTTGCTTGTGTTTCCATAATTTTTGTTTTCTTGAAGTACGTTTTCCTCGGGATAATAAAATTCGCTTTCGCTATGATAGCTGTCGTTTTCCGAATCCATTATTGCTTAAACTTTTCCCATTATTTTACATTTTACACGGCGTTTAAAAATGTAACAAAATTTTTCTGTAAAATTAGGAGCGGTCCGTACGCGGGGTCCGGATGGGAAAATCCGGACCGCTGGAGCGCGCGTAGTTAGCCAATCAGATTCAAGGATTTAGGATTCCGGACCGCTGAGATGCTTCAGAAAAAAATAAATCCAAATACGTGATTGAAAAAGAGTGGTCGGCACAGAAAAAAACACCATCGAGCCACCTTAAAGGATGCAACACCATTTACAGTGATGTTACCAACTACATTATTAGGTAAGCTGTTCCAAACATGAACTGCTGTGTGGATGAACGTTCGGCCGGTAGAAGCCGTTCTGGACACTGGTACTGCAAGAGCATGGCAAGGCATTGACAGGCTGGAACGGGTGGCTCTCCTAATGATATATGGCTGAGGGAGCAGAGCACGAAGGTCTGTCGGGCATGTGCTTGTGTGCATTTTATAGAGGACTGTAGCTGCTGCCACCTGACGTCTCTGGTGGAGAGAAGAAAGGTTGAGTTCTGATCTAGCTTCATCCTCATCCGCACCAATAACTCGAAGTGCCTTCCTCTGGATAGAGTCCAGCAATCCAAGTGTTGAGGGGCTAGCACTCATCCATAGTTGGCATCCACTTCACCACTGCGCGCAGGATCTGACGGATGTGTAACAAAAAATGCCCAAGACGTATAGAGGACTTCGGGCTTGGTTGGGGATCATGGATAATCAGTTGTAAACATGCCGCCAGCTACAGCGTTTGTAGAGAATCATGGGTAATCAGAGTAAACATGCCTTCAAATACAGTGCTTGTAGGGAATCATGGGTAATCAGAATAAACATGCCTCCAAATACAGTGTTTGTAGGGAATCATGAGTAATCAGCTGAGTAACCATGCCGCCAGTTACAGTGTTTGTAGGGAATCATGGGTAATCAGAGTAAACATGCCTTCAAATACAGTGCTTGTAAGGGAATCATGGGTAATCAGAGTAAACATGCCTCCAAATACAGTGTTGTTATGGGAATCATGGGTAATCAGAGTAAACATACCTCCAAATACAGTGTTTGCAGGGAATCATGGGTAATCAGACTAAACATGCCTCCAAATACAGTGTTTGTAGGGAATCATGAGTAATCAGCTGGGTAACCATGCCGCCAGTTACAGTGTTTGTAGGGAATCATAGGTAATCAGAGTAAACATGCCTTCAAATACAGTGTTTGTAGGGAATCATGGGTAATCAGCTGGGTAACCATGCCGCCAGTTACAGTGTTTGTAGGGAATCATAGGTAATCAGAGTAAACATGCCTTCAAATACAGTGTTTGTAGGGAATCATGGGTAATCAGAGTAAACATGCCTCCAAATACAGTGTTTGTAGGGAATCATGGGTAATCAGAGTAAACATGCCTCCAAATACAGTGTTTGTAGGGAATCATGGGTAATCAGCTGGGTAACCATGCCGCCAGTTACAGTGATTTGTATGGGAATCCAGTGTCGAATAATTTCGATAAAATTTAAGTTTTCTAATATTTGGGAATTGAAAAGTTACGATACCAAGAAGACAACACGGTCTCCCCTCAAGAATAATGAATAGAATTACTTGCAAAGAGCAGCTTGAAATAATGGATATCATTAATTCAGGCCGCCACCGGGATGGTATCGTCCCGTGGTGCTTTGTTGCACCATAACAGAAAAAAGATGGCGACCGCGAAAGGGAGTAAAAGGGGGAAAAGTGCCAAAGAAGATTAGGGTTCGGGTTAGGGTTAGGGTAACCCTATTGGATACAGAAGCTTAGAAAAAGTGTCACCGCGCCGTTGCTTTCATATAATTTTGAGTTTTTGTTCCACTTCGTTAAGTAGCCTGAATTAATGATATCCATTATTTCAAGCTGCTCTTTGCAAGTAATGCTATTCATTATTCTTGAGGGGATATCGTGCTGAGGAAGACGACTTTACTGGTCAAATTTGAGAGGTGTCAGCTGTGTTAGAGAGCATGCAATGAAAATTTCCTTTTTCAGTAAGCTTTAAAAGCTTACTGAGCCTGGAAATGTTCAAGAGCATTTATTGTTTGCACGTGCTGTCTTTAGCGGCTGTTCGTTTATCCCTGAGACGTACACACTTTAGCAACGTTTGCAAAAAATCGGTTGCCAGAGTAACGAGATATGACGTCATAAGTAGCATGAGGTCAAGTCCTTTTTGAATAAAAATGTGTTTTTCACCTTTTTTGGTGAACAAACATATAAAATGCTACCAAAAGTAGCAAAATGTTAAATCAATTCAGTAACATTTTATAACTCTAACAAAAAATATTTTCAATTTCCGTATTTTTGTTGTTGATAAATTTGAATTTTTAGTACAATCCAAGATACATGTAGCGACATTCTGGATGACGGCACATACCATGGGAAGCGGAATAATAAATAATGAATTACGGCTTAAAAAAGAAAATGAATAATGAATAACGGCTCAGAAAAGAAAACGAATAAGGAATATTTAGGATTTGAATGTGAATAAAGAATAATGAATGTAACGTTAAATAATTCTTTTTTTTATCACTGAACAGAAACGAATCGCATGGAAAATTCATTAGATATAGAGGAGTCACGCTCGAAGTTTCAGATAGTTTAACTCGCTCGAAATTAAACTTGCAATCTTGCCTCAGGAGTTGGGGGAGGGGAAAGGTGGAGGGGGGAGGTGGAGGGGGGAGGGGGAGGGGGGAGGGGGAAGGAGCAAGAGCTTGCAGCGATGTCTCAAAAAGTTGAATGAGTATTCCAAGATACAAGGCGATAAACTTGAAAATAGCCTGCGGGATCAGGGGTTGGGGGAGCTTAAAGGGGCTACGTCACCTATTTTTGATATCACTTTGAAAAGCCAAAATACATATTTGTTTAAATGAAAATCTACAAATAATGGTCCAGCGTTGTTAATAAAAAATCTACCAGTGCACAGAAACTAGTATTCCTTATCTTTGGCTGTGGATCGCCAGGATGGAAATGGATTGAGACTTGAAAAAATTGGCCAATTTTTCCAAGTCCCTCCAAGTAAAGCTTGAAGCTTGGTGTTCTGTTTGTTTGTTGTTCACTCGGGGTATACAAAATGTAATATTACATTTGTATAGCTGCAATTGCTGTAATTGATATTAAAACAAAGTTTTAATATCCACTTTTTTAGAATATTCTTAGGATTTAATTTAAATTTAGCATTTTTTAGATTATAATACAGTAAACAAGCAATATACTGATAAAGCCGCAAAAAAGGGGGGCCTCAATAATGCAGCATAAAGGACAAAACACAAAACAACACAGAAACGAGACAACAGTTCAATAAAGATAGAGAGCGGTAACCCTTTTGATTATATAACTAGATGCTTAATAGTAATGAGATATTGCCAATACAAAGCTATAATAAACAAAAAGGGGCGGTGTCTGCCTGCGCCGCTATGCAAAACAGGACCAGAGACAACAAAGACCAGACAGCAGCCCAACAAAAGACAGTATAAAGCTGCGACCACACTGGCTTTAACTTCATGGCTGCTGTGTGATAATTATTATTCTAAGAGCAATTTTATGTCTGAGCAAAGGTACTTTGCAGTCTTTAAAAACACATTTGTTTAGGGAGGCCTTTTATCATTTTTAATCTGTTGTAACTTTTTAGATATTTTAATTTTTAACATACTTGTAATGCTTGGACACTGTCTGTGTCCAAGCCATAAGCCATTTCCAAATGAACAGCACGACTCATTAAGCAAGTAAACAGACATAGCCAGCGTTTCTCTCGACGGCTTCCGCGTCCTTGTACGGTAATAAAGGGTCCTCCATAATCAACGGAGACTTGTGCAAAAGCTTGAAGTGGAAGTCGTAGCCTGAACTTCGGAAGTGGAGCCATGATCTGTTGAGCAGCTTTGGACGTTCGCCTCTTACATTCATTGCAGGTCATTTCCCACTCTCGAATTTATTCGCGAGCTGCTGGTATCCAGTATTTAGTAGACAGGTTGGCTAGGATGTCGTTAGTTCCTGAGACATGATGTCCAACCTCATGAAAATGTTTGACGATAAGCTTTGTTGTCCAGTTACCTCTTGGTAAAATGATTGGAAACCGCCCAACGTAAGGGAAGAACTCCGCATATTTCAGGCGTCCGTCACAACGAAGGAGGCCGTCTTGATCCAACTTTGGTCTTTAACTTTGTCAGACAGCTTTTCTGGGAAATTGCTTTGCCCTCCCAGAGGGCTCTGAATTCTTTTTTAAATTATTCCTGCTGTGCTTCACGGGTGAACCACGTTTCAACGTTTTCAATCTCTTCAGGATTTAGGAGACCAACTCGACGGTCTCCAGGATCGATCGGCAATTATCAACGAACCTGAAGATCCAAGCGGATACTCTCGTCAGCCTCGTCTATTTCGACTATTTCGATGGATTAAGCTTTCATGTGGGATCTCTGAATCCAGACACGAATTTCAACGGTAAAGTGATGAACCCCCTTTTCGCCTCGGTGTTGGCGTCCGTCCCTTGGTTAATTTTTTTCCTCGGCCACTCTGACTCGTTTTTTGAAAGGTAATCTGGCCCATTCCACCAAAGATTGCTATTCTTCAGGCTTCCAGCATCAAGACCACGAGAGCAGAGATCAGCGGGATTCTCTTTTGAAGCAACGTATTGCCACTGCTCAGGTTCCGACTGACTTTGGATCTCCCCGATTCTATTTGCCACGAACGGACGGAATTGTCTGCCTTTGCCACGAATCCAATACAAGACATTCATGCTGTCAGACCAGAAGTGTGCTTGGGTTATTGGAATGTTTAGAGCTCCAAGTATCGATATCGTCAGACGGAGGCACTCATCGGGGTAAATGGAGCAACTCTGGTCTTTGACGCGATGATAGATACGCCATAGCCCTCTTGGGGATACTCGCTTCTCAGATAGCTGACTGCTCCATAGGTATCATTTGAAGCGTCCACAAATGTGTGACCTGAAGTCGATTTCTCCGGTCTTGATTCTTGTAGACACCTCGGTATCTTGATATCCTCCAAAGTTTCCAAGTCAGAGAACCAGTCACGTGCTCAATTTTCAAACTGGCGATCAATGAGAGCCTAGGCTCTTGGTCCACATGTCTTGAATGATAATCTTCGCGCGTACAATGAAGGGGCTCTCCAAACCCAGTGGATCGAACACTCCAGCAACTTTACTCAGGATAGTTCGCGTCGTAAGGTGATCGTCTTCGGTAGGTTTCTTGACTTGGAAGGTGAACACGTCCGGCTGTGCTCGCCACAATACTCCAAGTGTCTTCGTTGCTGGCAAACTGCTGTCAAGATCGATTTCGAAAGCTCGTTGCTCCTTTGGAATCACTGCAAGCACCTCTGGAGAATTACTCAACCATTTTCTAGCCTTTACATTTCCATCGCAGTCCTCCAGAGTGAGACTGACAGGCATCGAGTCGAAGGTTTCCACGCACTCGTTAAGGACGTTTACTTTGACTTGCTCGTATGTTGAAAACAGACCGAGAGCACCCAGCTATTTCCTCATTTACATAGGAAACACCGCTTGCGTCGTCTAACACGGCATTGACTTTCACCTTCTTTCCACCTGCTGACAACCAGACTGGTACGGTTCGGAGAGAGACAAACTCCTGTTGCTGCGCAGAGGTTAGAGTGGTAACATGGGAATGTTCTTCGGTACCTTGTTCAACGTTCAGTTCGTTGTCTTCGCATGTGACGGTCGTTAAACCCCTTGTGGGAGGTGAAGGAGCATTTACAGCATTGGAAGTCCCTTCCTGGGTTCCTAATTCTTCCGGGGGGTGGAGAAGTTTGTGGTGGGTCCTCTTGCAGCCATTCACTCCACACTCTCCTGACCTGGGACAATCTTTCCCTTGGTGGTTGTTTGACAGGCACCGGAAGCATAACCTCTTTTCCTTGGCAACACGCCATCTTTCGTCCACATTCGCCACCTTGAATCCTTGACAGACCCAGATTCCGTGATTACGTTGACAGTAGCTACACTTTCTTTGTGGTTCAGACTGCTGTTGACGACGTTCGTCGGTTTGCTCGGGTTTACGTCTTCCCTTAAACGTAGTAAAGGTGCGGTTTCTTCTCCCTTTAGTGCTGAGCCCCTCGATACTTTCTACAGCTTTAACCTGGTATTCTGATTCTTCAGTTATCCATTCTCGAAGAGTTTCAAGTGACTCTGGTCGATGGGCCTCTGAGGCCCAACGAAAAAATCTTGACAACATGGACTTCGGAAGTTTTTCCACGACAACAGTAAATAGAAGACTTCCAGGCCCTAACTCGTTCCACCGTCTATGTTCACAGAGCATCACTACTGTACTTACGAGAATGTCAGCAAATGTCTCGAGATCCTGGATGTTTCCCTCTTGAAGTGGTTTAACTCTCTTCAACTCTTCGAGGTAATTCTGGACTTGTCTTCTTTTCCCGCCAAAACGACGCTCAAGTATATTCTTCGCCTCTTCGTAAGCTTCTTCGGAGAAACCGATCCTCGGCTTTTCCTTCGAGGCAAGATCTTACCCTGACCATCTTGTATTTCGCTGGTTCGTCAGTTTGATCCACGATGGTTTCAAAGGCCGCCCAAAAATGATCGAATTTGGCTTTATCTCCGTTAAATTTTGGCAGCTTAATTCGCTCTAGTTTCCGGTCCATTTATTCTAAACTTGTATCGGTTGTTTTTGCTGGTTTAAACGGCTCCTCGTAGAGTTTGTCGATGTCCCCAATTCTTCTCGGTTTCGGTAATTTCGGTAATTGTAAATCCATTTGGTTTGGCCGGCCCTTTTCTCGGAAAAATCACTCCTTGACAAAACATCGGAATTTTGAGTGACGATCTTGATTTCTTGAAGAAGGAAGATAGAAATTCTTTGACCGCCGCGATTTCTCTATCGGTATCTTCTGTTATTTTGTCTATTTCGGCTTCGGTACGCGCCACGTTTCTTTCCTCACCTTTGTTCTCGTACATATTCACTAGATCTTCCAATAGTTGTGTAACTTCCAATTTCTTTTCTTCGGTGTCTTCTAGAGCAAATAAAATGGCCTCCGTAACCGCTGATTCTGCCGACGTCAGCCTCACCAGACGCGAATGCAGTTTCGTTAAAGAATCTGACCCACCCAGTTTGCATTGCGCACTTCTATTATTGTTACGATACGGCTCTATTCCATATTTGGGCATGCATATCACCTCTTAATATACAAACTGATCCTTTCGGCAAGAAGAAAAGATAGAGACAGAAGTGAAATAAAAAACAAACAGTTGAATATATTCAACTATAGGGCAAATATATTCGACTGTTTGTTTTTTTATTTCACTTCTGTCTCTATCTTTTCTTCTTGCTGTAAGGATCAGTTTGCCGTTTTTACCTTTACTAATTCAAGATTTTTACTGATCCAGGTCTACGATAGATCCGGTACTCTTCATTGGTTTGTCGTTGTGGTTTTACCGTTATTATAGTTTTTGAATATCACCTCTTGCACGAGTGAATTTCTCATCTACAATACAGTATGGACTTTCGGGGGGCCCTGAAAATGGCGGATGAGCCAACGTGGGTGCGCAATGCAAACTGGGTGGGTCAGATTCTTTAATTGCATCTTGCTGACTCGCTTTCGACATTTCAATTGCTCGAGTAACGTCTCATTTGTTTCGGCGTTATTTTCTTCTAGATCTCCTGTTTCCATTTTCCTGAGATATTCGATGAATCTCGCTCTGCTACCAAGAGGGTGGTAAAGGGTTTTTTCGTGATCCGTGAAAGGCCTTTTTTTCCCCGTGAATTGTGAAATGGCTATTTTTTCTCTCGTGAAACATGATTTAGTTACATATCCGTAAACCGTAAATCGACTTTTTTTCATGAGCACTGCAAAATTACTGTTGTTTTTTTCTCGTGAAATGCTACTGTAAACCGTGATTCTTTCTTCCTCCCAAAAAATTATCCAGTAAGCGTTTAACTACGCCGGTGGTAAATTGCGTGACGAATGCATGACCGTGACTGATCGTCATTCTGGACCCCAGGTCACTCTACAAGGTTAGGTAATTTTACACAACATCAGCAAAACAAAGAACTCAGCTTTCTTTTTACATCAGGAAGAACGAGGAGTGGACGGTCGGTGAAGACAACAAACAAAGCTGTACTGTGGATGTAATTTAATTAGCAAAAAGTAAGTTTTTTTTCCGTGAAATGGCCATTTTATTCTCCGTAAAACGTTAAATGACAATTTTATTTTTCGTGAAACGTGATTCAGACACATGACGTCACTTGATTTGTTTGCTGCGTACTATGATTTTTATACTTCTGGTATAATTCTGCTATTTTCTCGTCTACAAATGTCCAGTGATTCAGAACTCAGCGATTTATCTGATTCTGCAGAAAGTAAAGATACGAGCGAAGGTTCGGAAAGAGAATGGGGAGTCGTAGAAAGCGAACTAACTCCATATCAAAACGAACCACGAAGCCGGTGATGATGACTCCGAGGAAGAAAAAGATCTCGATGGCCTACATGTAACTCCTGCCGATTTAGAGGAGAAATAACGAAAGAACTGTAAGCGTGGATTCTTGGTTAGTAAAATTATTCAAACTGATGTCCATTCAGTTAAGTTACAGCGCTAAATGATGTCTATGACCATCTTTGTTGGGTTGTTATTTATGCCAGGTGCCATTGCGAACGATGCAATGCGGAGTTGTTGGTTGGATCACTGGAATTTCGCTGTTGCAGAAAGTCACCAGTTCATCGGGAAAAATGGTGTTTGATGGCTCTATTGTTAGTTGCACCAACACCAAGACTACGATGCCATAACAAACCGAGCAGTGCTTCTTCGAGTGGCCCCTTTGTTGAGAAGCAAAGATGGTGGAACTTATCGCCGCCGTGGTGGAGTGTCAGAAAACGAGTATGTAAAGTCCGAATTTGTTGCTTTTATGTCTAAAGCCATGAATGAGGGTCGATTGATGAAGAAAAATAAATCCGATATGAAAAACTTTCAGTTTTGACGGCTGCTGAAGTACACGTACCGGTACGTCGCAGCTTGTTTGATGAGGGGAATTGTTTACAGTTTGTAGATTCGCATTTTGTTCACTGTTGACTTGCTCGAAGTCGCTCATATTTTCACTGCAACGATTGGGTTGCTTAGCAGCTCTAGGATACTTCGGTACACGAAAATAGGGAGTGAGTGCGGAATTGGAGTGAATGCGAGTTGGACAGCAAAGCCTGCATGAATAGCGAGCGACTTGTTTGACCCGAATCAATTCCAGTCAATGTTTTTTGGCGCGAAAATAAGAATCACTTGAGAATGGGTTTGATTTCTTGCAGTGACCTGTACGTCTTCGCGCGTTTTGTTTGTCACACTTATACACTATATAACCTGTTTACAAATTGTCTGTTTCAGATTTGAACTGTTGCATACAGATGAACCACATGGTGGCTTTGTGGCTACATGAGGTGGGACAACACCAGGCCACTTCCTGCCCGTGTTTATCATAGCATAAGGACAAAATACCAGTCAACTGGATATGCCACTTCGCAGGACAGAGAACATTGAGAGAAACATTGAAAATCTAACCGTGGTGTTAGACAATGCACTCATACAGGACCCAACGTCTTTTTTAGGAGCCACCAAATCAATAAAAGTTATGACCAACAAAAGAATTATATGTGAATGTAACCAATTTTCATCTTAGTCTAGCCTATTTGTTCAAAATAGTCCTCATTATACCAATTTGGTTGCTATGAGGCAAATTTGTGAGGGGTAGAAGGTGGCAAAACCACTAATCATTCAATCTATCTTAATCAGAGAGCCCCTTTACTTATTTAATTTTTCTATTTTTTGTATTCACAGTATTTTAGTAGCAATGACTTGAATGGCATTGCAATTCCAATTTTGTTACCAATCCAAATTTGGGAAAGATTTGGGATCAAGCTTAAAAATATTTATCACCTTTCTTTATTTATCAGATCCCAATAGCCATTTCTGAGTTACCTTTAGCCACTTTTTCAAAGCGAGGCCCAATACAAGACCATTCAAAATTCATATAAATATAAGTTTTATTGCAATGTGAAAGATAACTGATATTCATTATCTTTGCACTTGGCCACACTGAAAAAGAGGTTAACCCTTTAATTCCCAATATCAAAATACAAATTCTCCTTTCTTGTCCCCATACATTTATTGCAGCAGTAGTGAGAAGTTGTTCAAATATTAGGTGATGATATCCTTAATTCTCATGACCTCTCTAGCATTTCATATTTCAAAAGTACAGTGTATATTCCATATATTCCACTGCAAGACAAATGGTACAATATTTACATAATCTGCAGCATTCCCAGATGCATGGAATAATTTTTCAACACTGATCCCTCTTCAGTACCCTAGAAAAGGAACACCAAGGGTAGTCCTCACTCCTGAATTTCAAAGTATAAGTGATAGTAAGGGTAGCAGCCCCTACATATCTGGGCATTGACCCATAATCTTTATCTGTCCTATAGACCTATCCAGTCTGGGTTGACCTAGAGTGATTTTACTTAGACCATGAAACAGTATCCAGCAATTAATCAAAATTAGTAAAATATAAACAAAAGAAAACAATGGAATTGGTGTCTAATAGTGCCTGTTAGCTTAGTAACTATTTCGCGGTTTAAAGAAAATCACTCTATTTCAGGTTGTGTGATGTCACTCGAGACAATTGATTTTCCAAATTTCATCATGCATTTACATGTATGTGATTGAAAATTTTTTTGATCATCTGACATAAACAAAGCTTAAAAGGTCAGTCTCAAAAAAGGTAATGTAAAGGTAATTCTCAATATCAATTGAAAGAAAAAAGGCAGACCAAGTTTATTTTACAGCCCGGCACTGAGTCCTAACTCAGGGGCTAAGCCTGAATGGTGGTCTACAGTCATCAAAACTTAGGCCATGTTCCTTCTTGCATTGGCCTTTATGACCACTCATTGTTTTTTTTGCATACTGAATAAGAGGGAGGTCTCCTTGAAGAGGTTTTACTTCTGGTCTGAGTATTGTTACTGCTACATGTGAGTTGAATGGAAGACTGTTCTGCTTCTGTGGAAGAAAAAAGTGAATCATTACATACACAACAAGCTCTTTCCTAAAATAATGTGAAATGTGAACTTAGGACATTACATGTAGCAGCTAACATGTTAGATGCCCCAGCCGACTCACAGCCACCCGTCCCTGTAGGTTAACAGAAGTGCATTCTATGGTTTGGCTACATGCAGTTGAATAACATGCTCTTGTGGTTATCAGGATAGATGGGGATGTTTTGGATATGTAACTCGATTATATTGCTTTCCATCCTTTGATACCTGTGTATCTCTTTGTAGGTTTTCATTTTAAGTGTAAACTTGCCAAAATATGCCGAGAAGAAAATTAGTAATGGTTATGGGCAAAAATCCCAAAAATAAATATATAGACCTGCTAACTTAACTTTAAAAGCATTTCAACATACCAAGCATAAAAAGCACAATTATTTAGAGCCAATATTATTCATCACAGCAATGTTGTCTCATTCAGTGGCAGTCTCTATTAAACACTGATTCACCATGGAGACCGCAATTTGCTGAGAATCTCACACTTCTCTTGGATAACTTGGGCAAAATAATAAATTTTTCTAAAGTAATAGTTATAAACAGTACAGTTATATCATAATAATGGCCGATCAATATGGGCTCCTTGCTCCAGCTGTCATTTTGTAATCAATTTAATTATATTCCAGGAAATATTATTTCTTCAGCATTGTGATTTATGAAGGCATCAACCTCCGAGCATAAAAATAAATCTCTACTTTTTACTTTTATAGCTTTCCATCTAGTTTGAAGCCTATGAGTTACATTTTACTCTCGTGTTGTCTCACCCTGGGAGTTCTGAACAATAACGTGTGATGATATTAAAGCTGAAAAAGCTCTAAACTTGGCTGAATACTGCACATCGAAATTATGTATCGAGAATCAAAAAGACCAAAAAAACAAATCGTGTCATATTCACTTTAAAATCATCAGTTATAAGCATAAATGTATACAATCCAAATACAGTTTGACTGAGTTTGACTTCACACATTCTCGCATGAAATATTCTCACGTGTAAGCTATAAAGTATGACTATATATAAATTTGTAAACAAATGAAAATCGCTTACTTGTCGCTTTCTCCGTTCACTCAAAGGGTTGTGAAGCTTCGGGCAGGACGGTGTCTCTTGTAGGAATAGAGCCCGTGCTTAGGTTTCGTTTCCTTTTTAAGCCCATTAAAAATGCCAGGATGTTTTTAAAACAGCTCGGCTCAAAATGAGCCGAACACAACCTGTTCATCGGCTCGCCGAAATCGATGCGGTGCCACCGGACGAATTTCAGCCATTTCGCCCTCACTGAAGGCCCTTGTTGGAAAGAGATGCATCGAAATGCCTGGCGTATAGCTAGTATTTGTAAAGCTTTGAATGTTTGGCGCTCCGGCCGCACAATATCTCCCGCTTTTCTTCTTATCGCCCTTCTCTCTTGCTGCCATTTTGTGTTGTGAGTCATTCTACGTCACATGACGTCACACAAGCAAGTCACATGACATTTTGGCCGCGCGCTCGGGAGGACACTTTTGAAGTCAACATACGCGTGTTTTGAGAGCGAAAAAGAAGGTTTTTAAAATCTTTTTGACACATTTTTATTTCAGAACATTTTTTTATACATATCAAAGAACCGAAAACAGCAAAAAACAAATTCGTGTCATATACACTTTAATAACAGCGATGCTTGAAACTTCGAACTACGACAACCATGCCTCGAGAGAAATGCCACGATACTCAGCACTTCAACCGTGACTCGAACTAACTCTATTTGAATACTAATATATACACGTTTTCTATTGCAAAGTGAAAGATAACGCGAATTAGTTACCACACAAGAGAAAGCGAGAGATGTTTGGGGCAAAACAATCTTTATTGATGACAGGCGAAAGAAGAAAATTACCCCCTGGGAGAGGGGGGAGGGTAAAACAATCAAGTGGAGACCGCAAATGACCTTTGAGACGAAAACACATGTATAGAACGCAGAAGAAACCTGACACTGACGAAAACCATGCGAGGGGGTGTGTCCCTAATTACGTGCTTTGACAAGCCAAAGCCAGCAAATTAGTTACCACACAAGAGAAAGCGAGAGATGTTTGGGGCAAAACAATCTTTATTGATGACAGGCGAAAGAAGAAAATTACCCCAAACCCATATAAATGAAAAGAAAAAAATATATAGGGGAAAAAAATATATATATAAAAACTGTGACTCACAACCGAATGTGAGATAGCCGAGAAGAGATGGAGCGAAGAATGTCAAGTTTCTTTTGGGTAGATAATTTGAGATAGATTAAATAAGCGTCGCTCTGCCAATCACCTTGTGCTTTGATGAATTCAGTAGGCGCGCCGCAATTGAAAACAAAGGTTGCGCCACCTTGACGGAAACTGCGTGAAGAGAAATGATTGGGATCAAACCCCGTTGCGGACGCACAAGCTTTGAGAAACCTATTAAAATGAGCAGCAAGAAGAGGTTTGGCACTGTTTGCCACGGGCACCATAAATAAAGGCGCGCTAGAATTTTCGATATCGGAAATAGGCAGAATAATTTTGAACGGTTTTTTAAGACATAGTATGACGTGTCACTCAGGTTGCAGCTGCACTTTCCGGAATAATTCCAGTCGCGGCAATAACTTTCCTTAGCACGATTGCGGGTTTGAGAAGAAGGGTTTGAACGGGAGGTTGCTGCCGTGTTGGATCTAAGATCTTGATGAGTAAAAAACGTTTGAGCCCGCTCGCGAATTGCATCGGAAGCGTTCCAGGCTAGGCGGCCCTGATCAACGGCATTGTGGACTGAAAGATGAAAATTACGAACGCTGGACCAGGAATATGTAATGGCTCGGTCCATAAGCAGCTGCAAGTGGCGAAAAAGACATTGCTGGCGGGACTCTGGTTGCTCCTTGCAAAATTCGAGAAAGCCACTGACGAATTCCGCGAGGTCAAGTTTGTCATATTCGACCGTACCTTTGGCTGAGAAAAGATAACAGTTGGGAAGAGAGGTGCTGGCCTTCTTCTTGGCACGTAGTTGCTCTAAGGTTGCAAGGTGCTCTACCGGAGAAACTGGCGAGGACGAAGGCGCAATAATCTTCTCCAACTGCACGGGCGAAACCGGCGGCGGCGTGGCCGAGGACGAACTCGTGGACAGCTTGGCTAGTTCCAATTTAGCTTCAGTGAGTTTTAACTCAGCTGCTAAATTTTCTTTCCGAAGCGTCTCCAGAGCGATAAGATCATTTACGCTGTGAGAAGCGGACTGATCCAAGCTGGCAGCAGAATTTACCTTTGTTGAAGACTTGGAGGACTTGGATTTCGATTTCTTAGGCTTGGCGCCGGTGAGCTTGTAGTAGTTCTCAGTTTCTTGATCCTCTAAGAGAGCCGATAAATTGGCGATCTCCTCGGGAAGCAAGAAATCAGACGAGGGTTTCGATTTAGACTGGCGAGTAGATTTAGCTGCCATCGTAGGAGGAAAAAAAAAATTTGACGCGGTGGAGAGGATCGTCAGCGGACAAAGATAGGAGATGCTAAAACAATCAAGTGGAGACCGCAAATGACCTTTGAGACGAAAACACATGTATAGAACGCAGAAGAAACCTGACACTGACGAAAACCATGCGAGGGGGTGTGTCCCTAATTACGTGCTTTAACAACTATTTCGAGAACAGACAAATTCGGCTAACACATTGTTGTACCCAATTCAAACCTTTTGGGATTAGAATTCTTTGTTCGTCATATTTCCATATCAGTGAGGCATTGACATGGAAATTACATGGAAATATTGTGAACAAAGAATCCTATTCCCAGAAGGTTTGAATTGGGTACAACAATGCGTAAACTGAATGAATTTGTCCATTACTATGACTGCTATGGCAGAAACAATGGCTGCGGCCGCACTAGAGTAGTTAACCCGGTTATTTGCAATAAATTAATTAAAGTTAACTGGTTTAACAAAATTCCTGATGCGGCCGCGTATTTTTGGCGTTCACCGAATTTTAACCGTGTTAGCGGTTCCCATGGAAATTATTTAAAGAGCAATAAACTCCCTTACGCAGTAATTTTTGGCTTCCTGTTAAATTCGTAGACCTTCGTAGGGACGACTTTCAATTTCAAATAGAGAAAGGAAAACCGTCGTGTGTTCGTGTTCTCCACAAAACCTATAATTTGATCATGGATCATTTGGCGATGATGTTTTGCTGGGAATAGGTGGTTTTCATGTTACGTCATCGCCGCCAAGCTGGTGGACATCAACAATAGTGCTCTCATTAGCTCCTTTTGTTCGTCCACCAGCATTTGTTCGTTTCACTATTGTTATCTATGTCTCTAGAGATTGATTGCAAACCACCTATAACAATATGTAAAATGCACGTGCAGAGGCATTGTTTTCGCTCATTAATCGTATTGTTTTGTGCAGCTCTCGCTAGCAAATGATAACATCATCTCTCACGTTCAAAGTTCAACCTTCTGAAGTGCGGCCGCTCTGAAAAATAAACTCGGTTATTTCATTACAAACCGAGTTATTTTAACCGGGTTATTAAAAAAAATAAACTAGTTAACTTGTCAAGTGCGGCCGCAGCCAATGTCTCCTAATTATAAACAATGCCTTTTGTTCAATAACTGTTTTGTGCATTATGACCGAAACATAGCAACATCTGCGTGACAATGCCCCTTTAAAGCATGCACTAGTAGAACAATTTTAATTTTTTAATTTCTACTGATATGAAGATCATGATGTATTTTGGCTTTTTAAAGTGACTCTAAAAAGAGTGACATAGCTGCGCCTTTGACGGACATAACAACTGCTTGAAACAATTCGCTTGCCTTTCAGTGCGTGAGTGAGTCCAGGCTCCCTAGTTGTCGGAAACAGGCAAAATTCAGCTGATAAAACAACGGAAACATTTTTTACTTTCTCTTTTCGGCATCCGTTGCTTTGGATAATAAATAACATGCGCGAGGCTGGGACAAAGACTGGGGCAAGCTAGCATTGTCGCAAATGTTTCAGCCTTGAATGGTGAAGTCAGGTAAGGAATATCAATATTTTATAGTTATAGATGACAATGTTTTCCTGAGTTAATTTCTAATTAGAGCAACGGTTTATCTGTAAGAGCAAGTCGCTTTTTCATGTAGAAATTCCAACTTGTCTAGGACTGGAGTTTGGTTTCCACATGATCCGCCAACGACAACAAACTCGCCGACCAAAAACTCTCCGCCCGCGATCGTTTACAGACCTTTAAGGGGACACTGTCCGGGATGATATATCGTGTTCTCATGATTATGGCCAGGAGCTTGCTTTATACTTTCTTTATTGTCTTAAAAGGAGGATAAAATACCCCGGAGGGCGGGGGGGGGGGGGGTACTCCCTATAATGGGCTATACGGGGATGCTCCTCCCGAAAGGGGTATCTTTTTGAAGCTGAAGGTATATGAAAGGGTAGGGATTTCACGAGTTGAAGTATATGAAAGGGTAGGGATTTCACGAAGTATAGGAAAGGGTAGAGAAAACACGAGATGAAGTATAAAAAAGGGTAGGGAAAACTGCCATTTAAGTATTATAGAAAGCGCCTTTTAAAATAAATAAAACAGACGCACGTAAAGGCTATAAGAAAGGGGTACCATTTTCAGTGAAAGGTATTAAAAAGGGGTACCATTTTCAATGAAAGATATATGAAAGGGGTACCTTTTCTGTCAAAAACGGTATATGAAAGGGTAAGGTTTTAGACCTTGGGGTGGAGCATCCCCTTACAAAACGAGCATCCACTCTTGCTGTCTTTCATGTAAATTATATAAATTTAACCTGGATTTTTGAAAGCGGTATCGCCCTAAGCAAGTGTTTGTGAGTGTGCTTGGCCTTGATTTTAAACGGCCTCAATATAAAAACTAAAGACTGTTGCTAGTCTTTTTTTTCTCTCTCTCTCTCTCTCTCGCTCCCTTTCCCTTTTCTCTCTCTTCTCTGTGATTTTCGGGCTGATCGGGGTCATAAAAACCTTTGTTTGGGCTAGTTGCAGTGAAATTGCTGTAATTTTCAGTGACCACGTTTTCAAATTTCAAGCAAACGCGGTGGAGTGTTCCAGAAAGCGCTGATCATTGTCGCCATTCTATCGAGATATATGATTATTTTACAATACAAATACAAGTAAATGAATAAAGAGGCAGAAAGGAACTAATAAATAAAAAGAAAATCAATTACAGCGACGACAGCAATCTGGGTAATAAAACGTAAAAAATATTTAACTGTACACAAGCCTCTACAGTGATTTGCAGCCGGTTAAGGATGAACGTGGAGGTGCCTATACGTCAGTTTTATTGCTAAGGAAACTTTATTGTTAGAAATGAACATAACTTATCAAGGACTCACAACGGAAAATCTGAAGGTTTAAATAAGTGCTCTGGGCGGTTAGCTAAATGAACACGCAGTAATTTACAGACTTCCTGGTGGGGGATCCTAAACGTTAAATGTTAAGTGTGTTTAGGTTTCGTCTCGTTGACTTGTAAGAAGATGACTTCATTAATTCAGCAAACAAATTATACCGGATGACATTTTGTTGTGTGGGAGTGGGCAAGGAAAAAGATATTTCATCTTAACTTCAGTTTAAAATTAAAAATCTAGCTCCAGGGCTTTACTTAACATGCAGTTGATAAATTATTTCTTTTTCCGTCTAGTTTGTATTTCTACAGCCACGAAACGAAAGTCAGGTCAGTCACAATTCTTTGCATTTATAATATTGTTTATGGTATAACATCATGTATTTTTACACTATATAAAACCTCGTGTAGAAAACGATCGAAAGCTGAATACCCCCTGCTCAGTAAATCAAAAACGTAACAGTTCTAAATGTTCTAAAAGTTCAAAAATCGAAAGTGTACGTCGATGGATACACAGAACACCAATATGCGATTCCGTTTTTTGCGCAATTTCTATCATTGCGTTCTGAACAATGAAAACTCTTTAAAAGAAACTATGTGATAGCTAATACGCTTTGAGCGTTTTCGTTCTTTTCAGCTAAATCTTTTAGAGACAGAAATTTTAGGGAAGGCAATCTTATCCCTCGAATGTACTGGTTGCTTTCACCTTTCCGAAAATCATGCCCAAATCCTACGCAAAACGATTTTATTTATCCCTCCAAAAACAAAAGGCGTTACATTTTCCGTTATTACTGAAATTTGAGGCGACATTTTCAGTTGCTTAAGATAACTCTAGTTTTAGTCTAATTTTTAAGATGACTAAGGCCTTTCGAATAGCTTTCCACGGAAACGGTTCGTCGTGGGCTTCCGATAGAGTTAATGTTAAAAGGTTAGCTTTGAGTTTACTCAGCACACTTCTCAGAAAAAGTTCAATCGTAGAATATGGTCTTCTCTCAGTCCATGGTATCATGTAATTCAATATCAAACAAGGAAATAAATTCGTATAAAATATTAGGTGTCAACGTTTTATCCAATACAGTCAAATGCGTTAATGAAAACAACGCACTCTCATAACAGCTTGCTGGGTGAAATATCAATTTAACGCTTCCTTCATTGATGCTTTATCTCGATGCGGGAAACAAAAATATTGTCATGAGCAATCTATGAATAATCATCTAAAACAGCCGTTTGATCTCAAAACACCGACGCGTTAGTTTTAATTCAAGGTCGCACTCAGTTCAGTTCATTTCGTGACTGTTTTTAAAACCGCATTCAGCAAGACTTAAGAGAAAAGAAACCGGGCGGACATTTTGCACACGTGACGAGACAACGGGAAAAACAAGTTAAGCCGGAAAGTCGGCTTTCTGATGCTTTCTGTAAGTTTAACTGGCTTCTTGTACGAGTAAATTTATTAATTGACCATGGATTTATTACGGTAACCATTTCACTCCCAGAATCAAGTTATGGAGACATGAAGTGAAGTTCTAACTTTTGAGTCTGAAAATCATACGGTGTGACCATTTCAAATGAAACTTCTTCAGCATTTTTGGCATTCTTAGGTCTTAAAGGAGTAAACACGTCATGTTGTGTAAGTTAACTATAGGGGGTCTTCGAAAATGGCTAGCTGAGTTTAAAACATAAATCACCATAAGATTGTTATTCACACACAGAGTCAAGTTATGGAGACATGTAGTGAAGTTCCAACTTTTGAGTTTGAAAATCATACGATGTGACCATTCAAATGAAACCTCTTCGGCAGTACTTTGCATGGTGCTATTTGATTTTCAGTATTTTATAAAATGAAATTTGTAATTTTTCTTGAATTTTGACTTTTGGCACTCTTAGGTCTTAAAGGAGTAAATACATCATGTTGTGTGAGTTAACTATAGGGGGTCTTCGGAAATGGCTAGCTGAATTTAAAACATAAATCACCATAAGATTGTTATTCACAAATACACACTTTATTACCATACTTTACAAAAAACATTTTACAATATAGAATTATAAACCAAAATAGGTAATATTACCCAAAATAACTAAAAAGCTAATCAATAGGTGAGAGAGCTGTGTAGCGCATGTATAGTAATCAAAATCAAAATATTAATAGGAAATGTTTATTGTAAATGGTTTGAACCCAGGAGTATCAGTAGTCTGTCGTTTGTAAACGTCCGGGTGAGTGTAGTTCTGAGAAGAACTGTTGTTGTTGACAATGACTGACGTTTCGACAACCTCAGCGGAAGTCATCTTCAGAGTCATGTGAATTGTGAATAGTCAGTTGATGTACGTCTGGTTATAGCTGTCATTGGTCAGTTTAGCCACGATGTTATTGGCTGTAGAGACTCAAGTCAGTGATGGGTGCGTTTCGATCCGTGTATTGTTAGTGTAATTTCTGTAGTCGTATTGTTAGTCAAATTTGATGTTGAGTTCAGTCTATTGTTTGTCTGTTTTGTTGACAAGTCGTTTGTAAGCCCCAGGTAGCTGTAGGCATCTGTTCAGTGGTGTCTGTTCTAAGTTAGTGAACCAACTTTCTGGAGTAAGTCGTGTAGCCGTACTGACTAGGAAATGTTTATGCGCTCAAAGTGTTTGAAAATGTTGCAAACGTCTCTAGACTTCTGTCTCTTCAACAGTGTGAATGCCGTTGAAATCAGTGCAAATGAACGGCATTCACACTGATCAAGAAACAAGTCTCTCGAAACGTTTATGGCATTTTAATAAACATTTCCTTATATTTTTTTTTATTTTTACTTAGAATTAAAACTCCCAGTATAGTAGGGTGAAAAATGATCTATTTATAGAACCGTACATAGTCTACATAGTCAAAAAAAATAATTTAATAGTGAAATATTTCTTGTTTCGAACGTGACGAACTGTAATTGACTTCGAATTTGGTTGTTTTAAAATTTTTTCCTATTTTTTTAAATTGGAAAAATTGTCGTAATCCAGTCGGAATTTAAGTAACAATGTTAACGGGTTTCCTTTGATTGACGTCCACCAAACTCAAATTTGACCTTCTGGAATGAAGTACGATGACTATGATGGGTCGCGTGTTAATGGTAACCGCTGTAATTGCTAATGTGTTAGAAAAAGGAAAACATGTGTCAAGTTTCGAGACGAGCTGTCCCGTCCTTTAACTATTAACTATAAAGATACTATTTTTAAGTCACGTAAAAGGTCGTAAAATATGGGATTTTCAGTTCAACGGTTTTCAACTGCTAGAAATTTGGTAAAATTGCAAGGTTTAAAATAAGAGAGGGTTTTAGCGTAAGAATGGGGCATGTGTTTTGCCTTTCGTTCAGTACTAACCATTCGGAAGGTTGCGTGTTTTTAAGAGTTGTTTACACCAAATTTCAAAATCACCAATATGAAGTCTTGGTCCCATTATCTAAAGTAAGTCCCGTGTCATTGCTTATCTGTAATTAATTTTAAAAAGAAATATCTAGAAGTTTCTAGAATCTTGAGGGAACTCTACATGTAAACTATACTTCGTGTATGTTTTGTAGTTTAAACTTGTTAAAAAGGTACAACTCTTTGAACACATAAATCAGAATTAAGTTTCCATGCCAATCACATTCTTTTTCTCAACAAGTTTCATATTTGGACATTGCATGCATGTTCTATATGTTTTTCTGCAATTACCTTATATGAAATCATTTGAGAGTTAATTTTACAAAATGCTAATTAGATTATGTCGACCCGGTATTCATTTATTATATAACTCAGCATTTTGTAAATTCAAATCTCAAAAACTCACTTACGCGACGTACGAAACAAGAAAATATGTAACTATTCAACTATTCAATGCATCTAGAGTTGATTATGAAAATATTTATTTAAGTGTCATAGCCGGCACTTTAATTTAGGAATCAAAAATAGTCGAGTCGTTACACTGCCGGCATTACAAAATTGCATATATTACGACAGCTGTACATATACGCTAATGTATCTGGCGAGGACAAAATCGATCTATTCATGAGTTGAATTCAACACTCGGTCTAACACAAAACTGGAAAAATCAACAAGTTATTAAAACAGACCAGGTTTCTTTAGAGTCGGGCCTTGTACATCGATCAGCATTGATGATCCACAAGGCCTGATCCGACCAGCAAACGCTTATGTACATATTCCTGCTGGACAACGTAAAAAAAGCATTTGCCCGGAAAATGACTGCAAAAGAATGTCATGCATCTCGACTGCCTTCTTATTGGGTTTGCGAAAAAATTTTTTTCTTGCTGACGAAAATATATCGAGAGCAACCGTCAGCACGAGATCGAGTTTTAATTGGTTTTTCCCGAGAAATGGATCCTCTTGTGACGGTTTATTTATACTGTAGGTACAGTATATAAATGTAAAACCCAAACACTGAACGCATTCAGTTTAATTTTCTTGTGGAGATGAATTAAGATTAGGATTAAGATTAGGCTTAATTAGCTGAAACCCTTATTAAGTATAATTTTCGTTTTCGTGCCAAGCGGTTTATTTCCACTGTATGTAAAATCCTTATCTTTAAAAGGGTTTAAAAATTGTTTAAAACACTTCACTCTTCCAGTTTCATTGTCATTTTCGTACCACTACGGCACAAGACGCCGGACTCAGGGACAGACCACTTTATAGTGGCAAAATACAAGGATTTGTATGGAATTTGATCGTTGATTTAGTAAGCGAACGAAAAATGTCATTAAACAACCATTAAAGTTTACATACCACATCAAATGTTGTCCATGTGTTGTTTCGTGACTGTCCTGGGGCCTCTAAGCCGCATTCAGGCATTTTTAGTTTTCTCTTATCACAACGATCAGGATTAGCCGACGACAGGAAGCCAAAAATCGGCCTTAATCGATCCCAATCGCCCCAAAACGTCACACGAGAGTAGATCGAAGATGAAACTTCCCTGACAGCGAGATTTCAATCCGCACAAATGACCAACGCACGATTATTGGCCAACAGCTGTCAAGGCGATGATACTAAAATCTTCCGTCGGCAGTCATCACCTTGACAACTGTTGACCAATCTATAGCGTTCGTTGTTCAAGTAAGGTTAGGTTCCATAGCAACGGTGTCCTAATATTATTGCCCTAATTTTCAATTCAATATTTCAGCTTTTTGGAATTGAATTCATTTTAACTTATGTCATTTTGTTAAGGTTTCAGCAAGTGAAAGAACCCATTATGAACCAAGATTTAAACCAAAACGTCAAAGAAACATTTATTTGGCACAAGGACGGCTACTTGGTTTATGGCCTTGTTATGTTCTTGATCCTCAGTGCTGGTTTCCTTGGCAACCTTTTGACTCTACTCGTCCTATACCAGCGTGAGCACCGCAGACGAGGCTTGACTCCCCTGATGATCAACCTGGCACTAGCTGACATTTTTATTGTCGTGTTCGGTTACCCGATAGCAATCCAAGCCAATCTCCGGGGGGAGCTGCTGCAGAGTTCGCATTGTAACTGGGGAGCATTTGTAAACGGCACCGTTGGGATAGCGTCCATTTTTACGTTGACTGAAATGAGCATGGTATCGTATTTCGGTCTCAAACAAGTGAACGGAAATTCCAGATGTTCAACTCGTCAAATTGTTTGTTTAATTGGTGCGGCGTGGATGTACGGTGGTCTTTGCATGCTGCCGCCGCTGTTGGGCTGGAATCGCTTTGTTCTTTCCGCTTCTAAAGTTAGCTGCTGTCCCGACTGGGCAGGGCGCTCTGCCTCGGATACAGCGTATAACCTACTTCTTGTTATGTTGGGCTTTTTTATTCCTCTTATAGCCATGATGATCTACTACTACAAGATTTATAGGTAAATGGCTGTTGTTGTTGTTGTTGCTGTTTTTGTTTTCATTGCTCTGTTATCGCGTTTGTTACTGTTATGGTTCATTTGATTGTTGTTATTTCTATAGTTGTTGTTGTTGTTAACAATTTCTTATTGTAAAGAGTTCATTCATACGTATTTTTATTTGCTTTTCGTTACACAATAATTTATTAGTTTATAGTTGTATTATTTTTGATACCCTCTTATCATCTCTTACTTTTTGCGTTCGACGATAGGAGAACGTTTCCTCGTCTCGTGAAGACAGGGTTTTTTTTCGATTTTGGTCAACGCCAAATTAGCCGCCCCGCACATTTTTCAGGGGCACTTCTCGGCTGGAAACTGCTACCCACTCCAGGCCTCGCTTTCGTTCTCGTGCTCAGACTCACCGGCCCCCGGTATCGTACGCACTCTTTAATCTGTTATTACTACTAGTATCTCTATTTTGTGGCGCACTCAGTGCAAATTAGCTGATGCATTCCTGCAGGCTTTGTGGATCAAATCTACAGAACGCACCGATACCATGTACCAAAGCCAAGTGTAGCGATCACGTTAAACAAACTCTTTATTGTCTATTGTTTGTTGACGTTCTGTCATTTTCTGTCGTTGTCGTTATGTGCCAACAAAGTGTCCAAACAATGTACCACGCTCCCAATTTTAAAAGTGTGTATCTGATTTTCCTTTCAGATTAATTCATGGAAATGTCGTACCAGGAAACGTTGAAGTCCAATTAAGGCAGCGAAGGTCTGAGATAAAACTAGCGCGCATCACAGCCATGTCTGTAATCGCTTTTATACTGAGTTGGGCGCCATATTGTTTTGTCAGCCTCGTGGCAGTAGTCACCAGAAAAAACGTGATAGCTTTATGGGAAGTAGAAATTCCTGAGTTGTTGGCCAAAGCCTCTGTGGTATACAATCCACTTATTTACACCATCATGAATAGTCGCTTTCGCGCTACGTTGTTTCGCATTCTACATGTGCGCAGGCGTACAAGAACTATACAACCCTTGATCTTCACTCTAAGAAACCAGCACAGCTCCAGGCTTGGCACAGATCGTCGTCATGACAATGCGGAACAGTACGGAAGGCTAAAACAGCTTCAAGTACCATCAGCTCATAAAAGAATTTCACGAAATTTTATTGAAAGTAACATGTAGCCAACAATGGTGGCTTGAAACACATAAGTGACGCGCAGAGTAGGAAATTCCAAAAAAGAGTCCTACATCAGCCTTCATCTTTAAGGCGGAACTCAACCTGAATGCCATTTTCCACCACTTAACATGGGTTTAATTGAAATACTTCGTTCACATTTCTAGCAATCCAGAAACTCTATGCTCATCTTATGAATCTATGTTATGGGGTGTTTGTAAATTTTTTGTTAGTTTTTGGGTATGTTTCGGAGAAAATAGTTTTTCTCAAAGGATTTTTAAAATTTAAAAAAGAAGATTTAATGAAGTTTTAAAATTACAGTCGAACCTCCACTACCGGACACCTCTCTTAAGCGGACACCTCCCTAATAAGCGGACACTAAACGGCGGTCCCAGCGATTTATCCTCTCTTACACTACATTTGAGCTCAAGCGAAGCTGACAAGCAGTTTTTAGAGTTTTGTTTATGAATACGAAATGAGCACGTGTGGAATTTATTCTTAGAAGTCACACCTTAGTTAGGGGGGCGAACGAAATATGCGCGCTAGTTACCCCAGACATATTTCAGTACTGGTGCATTATACGCCCTCTAGTGCAATATTTTTTTTTTCAACCTCCCGTAAGCGGGCAACTCCCGTACGCGGACACTTACCCTTGGTCCCGAGGGTGTCCGCTTACGGAAGGTTCGTCTATAGAATTTGTCTGAGTACGTTAATAATTAATAGATGGACACCAAAATAACCCACCAGAAACCTGAGGTGCTCTTACGTGGATTATCAACTGTCTGTTGGTGTTCCAAAAATTATTTTCTTTCTTCTCAGAAGAAAGAAAATAATTTTTGATTCCTTCTTTAAACCTCTTAAAATTTCATTCAAATTTAGGTTGAGTCCCGCCTTAAAAAGACCAAAGGTCTCCCGAAAGATATTCATTAACTCTCTCCAAAAGGCGTTTACGGTCATTTCAATGTCATTCATTTGACACAGTGTTTCTAGTATTTCATGCAGGTCGCATCAACGGCAGGTTCTTCAAAACGATCTAAACTTTGTTGAGCAATGGTTAGCAAGCAACACTTCATCAGAATAAGACTAAATGGATGCTGTTTGGAACAAGACAAAACCCAGGACATTCCTCAGACACTGAAATACAATTTCATGGGAAAAACATTTAAAAAGTATCAAGCTTTTGTTACCTAGGGGTTACGTTAGATGAACATATCAGTTTTATGGAACAATCACATAATTAATTTGTTTTACTGATTATTATTATTATTATTATTATAATTATAATTATTATTATTATTGTTATTATGACCTTATCTTACTTTAAAAGCTGCCAAATGCGTATACAATTGTTTGGTATTAGTATTTAGTTGTTTAATTATACGGATACGGTATGGGGTGGGCTGTCAGTCGGATGCAGTAATAACCTACAGCGTCTGCAGAATAGAGCAGCACAATCATACACAAAGAAAGGCTTCAACCGAAGAAACATTACAAATGTTAGGGTGGGTAAATTTAGAAACACAGAGAAATATGCACAAGTGTATTTTAGCCTTTAAATGTTTATAAATATAATTTAGTTCCCCCATATTTATGTGATTCAATTATTTTGTAAGAAATCCGGCGTAGCATTCATAGTCATAACAATAGACATATAATGCATGGTTCAATTCCTACAGTTACCATCCCCCCCCCCCCCGGGCACACCCCCGGGGATTTGCCATTTTTTCTTCACTTGGCGTCCTATTCCCCACCCCCGGGCACAAAGAAAGAGGTAATTCCCCACCCCCGGGACACTCAACGGCAAGCTGCACCGTTTCTCAAGAAGACACTAAATATTTAATATATAAATCCACCGAACAGTTTACAAAATAGACATGGACTGGACTAGACTCGTATGGCTACAAAGATCAGGAAGCAGCTCTCCCATGATTGCTCGCGTTTCTTTGGCTTTCATCGCTCCTCTCTTGCGGTTGTTTCGTGTACTGAGGATGTGTTCTTCCCATCACGTCACAACATCCACTGACAGGCAACACTCCTTCAAATACAGGCTTAACTTTGCCAAATTGTTTTCTTCTAGCCAATTACTAACAAATTGTAAGGATTTCCCAGCAAAGAAGTCCGCTTGTTGAGTCATGTCGTCCGCCATGTGCTTCGACGAAATTTTCGCCCCACAATTCCTTGCGCACCTACAATCTCGGACAGAACTCGTTGAGACAGTAGTGTTTCCGCGCGCAAGACAACCGTTAGTGTAATATCCTGTCAAAAATCACATCTATCGAAGCCCTCCTCTCCCTCCTCGGTTCAGTGTTGCTTTAGAAGGGTTGCTCAGAGACCAGGGACACTTTTTGAGTATGTACAACATTGCTTTGTGGGGGGTAGGGGGGGTAGATATGATAATTCCTTTTAAATGCTAAGAAATGCTCACAATTTGCCTTAGTGTCTCAACAGTTTTGTCCGAGATTGTCTATAGACTGTTTTATGTCTTTTTAAGGTTGTTATGTTTCAATACAAGTTATTGTTGATTTTTCGTGTTCTCTTCATAAAAGTTGTTATTTTGCTAGATTTTCCTTTAAATTGTGTAAGAAATAAAAATTTGACGGTGAAAATTTGACTTAGGAACTCCGATGACAAAAGTTGTCAACACTTGTATATGGCTTTAAAGCTACCATGGTTCCGGCTTGAGAACATCTTTCACGTCTCTGACGCTTGGGTTGATAGATTTATCAGTATTACTCGGAATCAGCAGTGTAAATGGATCTCTTAAGGAGTTATGATAGTGAGGAATGTTCTTTTCGATAATTCAGAATCAGTGGGTGAACTACATGGTGCGAAGGAGGTTTGGAGTGTTTATCTACTAACCTATAGCTAGGCGAATGTGGATATGTTTCCTTTGCGCGAATATTTTGTATTAGCAGTTGTTAGGTCATTCACCAATGGCAAGGCGAAAATTCTACACTGGTGTTGTTGCCGTGAAAAGCACAGAAAATACGGAGAGCATTACCACATAGGCCTGAAGGAAGATCGCAATTACAGTGGCTATCCTCAAAGGAATTTTTGGACCCCACGCGCGAAGCAAAGGGAAATTCCCGCATGTGGCAAATGCTTTTCTGAGCTTATAATACATCCTCCCGCTACCACAGTTGAACTAGTTGAATATGAGGATATTATGTCAGTTTTCAGTCGGTTCACAATGCGAACTATATACCATAGGAAAAGGAATTTGTAAACAACCTCGTTCGGCTGACGGTTCACACGGTTCACATATAATTAAAAAAATATGTATGATATTAATTATTTAATATATTGCGTGAACCGTTGTGAACCGTTAAATTTTCATTCTCAGTCTTTGTGAACCGTATGAAATCAAACTTGACTTCAGGCTGTAAACCGTACAGATGTTAATTATTTAGGCATTAAAGGCTCTGTGCTTTCACTTCGGCTTCGTTTTTTATTTCTGGCCTTTAATACATGTACGCAATTTTCTCTTCTTTCTACGTGTTCAAGATACTTTATTGTCGCTACTGAGATGTTTACAACCGTCATATTCCTCTTTGTCAGTTCATGTTGAATCATCGTATTGATTTTTGAAGCATTGGGACAATGAATTTTATTGCACTGAAGTATTTTTAGAACTGCGATATAACACTGATATTATTGTCACGCAATGCACGATGTACAGTTGTCACGCACGAATACACCTCATAATTGATTAGTTCTAATTGCTGGATTTCGCTTTTTTACGCTTTATCACAAAGTATTAAACATGTACAATGTCTTCCGAAAAAAACATTTGGATCCCATTTTTTATCGCGGAGTTATAGTAATCCAAAATCATAGACAATCTCGGACAGAACTCGTTGAGACAGTAGTGTTTCCGCGCGCAAGACAACCGTTAGTGTAATATCCTGTCAAAAATCACATCTATCGAAGCCCTCTTCTCCCTCCTCGGTTCAGTGTTGCTTTAGAAGGGTTGCTCGGAGACCAGGGACACTTTTTGAGTATGTACAACATTGCTTTGTGGGGGGTAGGGGGAGGTAGATATGATAATTCCTTTTAAATGCTAAGAAATGCTCACAATTTGCCATAGTGTCTTAACAGTTTTGTCCGAGATTGTAGATTATCCCCACCCCCTACCCCTGGGACAAGACTACTTGCAAAATTCCCCACCCCCGGGCCACAAGGGCCGACTTTGTCCCGGGGGTTGCCCGGGAGGGATGGTAACTGTAGGAATTGAACCATGCATAAACGACATTCACTTACCGAAACTTAAATTAAGTTTAGGAAAAACCACTTTCAGATAGTTCAGGTTCGGTCCTTTTTAATAAATTACGCAAAACAATTAAAGAAGCCACATAGCTCTCTAATTTTCAGAACCTGCTTAAACAACATTTTACTAGATGAGTCCTAATTGTTTATTTTTTGGAGTTAGTTTTAATCGTAAATTATAAGATTGGTTACTATTTTTAAACAACACTTGCCACTTATTTCTTATTTTTAAACTAGTGTATCCAAAAGATAGTAATTGCTGCGGTAAATTTGTTGTAATAATGCTGTTTTATTGTCTCACTGGTATTACAGAATTTTCTCTTTCGTTTTTTGAGGGGAAGCAAAGCAAATGTAACCGGGATGAATTGACGAAAACTCCAGCTGATAAGACTAATTTTGTTTTGTAATTCACGCATCAAGTTCTTGCAATGTCTGTAGAATATTGTTGAGCAAAGGACGCGTTCACCACGAGGAAGGTGTGAAAATATAGGTTTAACTTAATTATTGATAATGAATATGTTGCGTTACTAGCTAGCTGTATCGTGTTCGCGTCTCAACGCGCTCAGCTCAGGTTTCGCGTCCCCACGCGCTCAGCTCATTCTCATCGACCGCTGTCGAAGTGATTTCAAAATAAATTTGTCTTTTGTTCCGTACAATCTTCGAAAATCTTTGCTATCCAACGGTCCTATCACCATGCCTCACAGTCCTCGCTCAACTCGCGGTAGTCTTCGACACTTCAGTTCCGATTTCGACTGGGACATGTTGGACCAAAATATTACAAATCTCGCAGCCAACAGCCTGAAGCAGCAAGCGAGGCTATTGTTCGTGGCGCAGTGCATTCTGGCCCAAAATGTGTTCGTGGCGCAGTGAATTCTGGTAAAAAGCGATCAATTCGAGATTTTTCCTAGCTTATATTTTTTTCTCATATATTTCTCTTAAATCCTGATTATGTTGCTGCTCACTCGCTGCGCTCGTTCCGCAGCAATAATATTTTAGTATTTACGAGATTTTATTTAATCATATGTGACGTTTAATTACTACGTTTAATTAGTTTTTATTTACTTTTACTTTTTATTGTACATATTTATGATGCGCTTTTTATCTTGTAACAGTCATAAATTATCCAGTGTCATTACTGATACCAGCCTAGTGTTGAAAGGCCCACCCTGCTTAAATAAACATGACTTGACATGACTCACGCAACGCTCCTCCAAAATATGGTCGTAAAAGAAAAGCAAATGTGTTCTGACGGAGCACTGGAGATACCATTCCTGCCAACCAGGTCACTTTGCACCAACCGGCTCATTCAGCAGTGATGCAAATAACTGTATCAAAATATGCTACCGACAAGTCGGATTCCTCCCTTTGCACGTGAGTTGGGTTTGAGAATTAAATATGTATTCCAGTAGCCTGCAGAACAAGCGCTTTTTGGGGTACTATAATAATAATACTAATCATGCTTTGTTCATACTCCCCTCAGGCTCATTCGAGCGGGATTTGGGGTGCGCGAGAGCGAAGCGCGTGCAACGAGCGCGGAGCGAGAGGCACGCGAGGGGAGGGAAGGAACGCCGAAAGCAAAGTTGCAAGGAGAATGGGGACGGATCTCGCGGCAAACGTGTCTCCGCCGCCAAAACTATGACCTGGCGTAAATAATCCCGTGAGCCTTAGCAAGCTGACGGTGCTGTTACACGAAGCATTTTTTTTCTAAAGCTTGCAACGCAACGCTGACGAGAGCATTGCGAGACAAGTTGCTAATTTCGTGTCACATGCTTGCAATTTGTCTCGCAACGTTGTGAAAAGCAGAGACGTGTTCAATTTTTTAGCATCTCGCAACGCAATTTTTCTTTGCGAGACAAGTTGTTACACGCGACTTTCATCTTCAACTTGTCTCGCCGGCAACAGCGCTTTCATCGGCGTTGTGTTGCAAGTTGTAGGGAAAAGTTGACCCTTGTAACGGCGCCTTAACCCTCAGAGTACACGCAAAATACCGCAACCGTGGTAGTATTTCAAAACGATTTTACCTTTAATATATACCGTAGAGTTACGGAAGTAGCAGCCCTCCGAAAGTAATGGCTTCCCGAAAGTAATGGTCATTTTCGGACCTTTCTAGTAATTCCCGAAAGTAACGCCCCACCCGAAAGTAACGGTCCAATCGAAAATACCATATTGAGGTATAACGCCGACGTTCTCTTGCAGATGGAATAGCTTAGTGTTTTACTGTACAAGAACGCCGAGCAATTAGAAAAACCTTTGAATGCAGAGGTCCACACGACGCAGAAATTAAACTTGCTGGTAGTTGCCGGATCTTCCTTGTGAAAGATCTCGTGCCAGGCGTCACTTGAATGTGAAAATACAAAACTGAATGCAAGGCTGGCACTACGGCAAGGGGCCGGCAGATTTATTAATGGCCAATATTTCGACTAACAGTATTAGTCTTCCTCAGGGCCAGGGCTATACTGAAAGAAAATATTGTAACGGCTCCTCAAATTTGAAAATTACATGGTTATAAATGATTGACTAATACATGACATGTAGACAGGGCACTTGTAAACATAAGATAAAAATAATGTATTTTATTACATCTCTCAGTTAGTACGCGCGCTATGATTGGTCAATTTTCCGGTCCGTATTTTACAGTACGGACCGCAAAATTTGAGAGTCCCAGCATCAGTCTAGCATCCGCTAACAAAAGTTGTTTTCACATTAAAAATTATCCAGAGAAAACGTTTGGAGCTAAATGGGTTAACATGTCAGGTTACAAAAACTCTCTTCGATGAAATTAGCTATAACTTTAGCAAAAAACTGATTAGCCGCGAATCAACAAAGCATTGACAATTTTCTTGAGTATAAAGCTTACATGGGATGCTTATTGTTTTGGTATTTAGCTTTTAGGCTGTAAGTTGTAAAAACTCGAGTAACTTGGCAAATTCGTTTAACTTTAACAATTTAATTCAGCATTGAAAAAAGAGTACCTTTATTTGTAAGAAAACTTCTCTATGAAAAACAAGCTTAAAGCCCCATTTACACGACATTCATTTTGGGTCCGGCACTCCTAAATTTTGGCACGCGGGCCGATAATTTCATATGATGCCCGATTTAGGGTGTTAGCTCTATTGTACATTGTACACATTCATTGTATTAGGTAAAATTATGTATTCTAATATATTCTATGGTATTGTATTCTATTGTATTGTCGTTCTTTTGTGCTCTAATATTCTATTGTTTTAACAAAAGAATAAGTGTTACCCCTAAATCGCGCATGGTATAGATAATTTTGGGCACGGCCCGCTTCATTTACACGTCAAAATATGTTCGATTTTTTTCAATGTTCATTTCTGAACGGCACCCCGAAAATGAGAACGGCACTCTTAAATTTGCGGGCCTGACCGGTCTCATTAACAGCGGCTCACATAGTTCTTCGCTTGTCCCCGGGGACATTTGGGTTGAAACTTATATTAAAACGACCACAAACCAAATCTTGCTGTTTTTAAGTACTTAGAATAAAAACTATAAAGAGGAAAAACAACGAAGAAAACATATACAACTAGAGAACGAGGTTTAATTTCTCGATATTTCGGACAGTCAAGCTGTCCTTCTTATATCCCCTGAAGAAGGACAGCTTGGCTGTCCGAAATATCGGGAAACCTCAAGTTCTCTAGTTGTATATTTTTTCTTCGCTGTTTTTCCTCATTATAGTTTCCATTCGGGTTCGCGGACGCGGGTTGTTCAAAATGGCGGATACTCGAGTGCGAAAAGCAATTTTATCGCTTATGCCTTTAAAAAGCGAAAACGACCAACACAACTGAGGAACGAAGCAAGGCCATCGCTTGTACCACTCTTCAATGAGGCATTGAAGCGGCGACAGTACGGCCTGATGCAAGCTATTTTGAGCTGTTTAAACCCTCCGCGGTTGAGAGATGTGTGAATGCATCCGCATTCTTTTGCCTGATTCGACATGGTCGAATCACGTTTTCCGGATGAACTGTGGTACTCAAACTTCAGAGTAACCCGTGGGACATTTGAATATATTCTCCATGAGATTTGTGATGACATATCTCGTCAGGACACACCAGTGCGAAAGGCTGTTACTCCAAAATCGTCCATTGGCAAAAGCCTTGTATTACCTAGCCTCGACAGCAGAATATAGAACCATTGCTAACTTATTTGGAGTATCAGTTACCTTTGTGTGTACTTTTCCCTCTTGAGGCCATCTTTCTTTCCGCGAACAACAAACGTTTGCGCCTGTGTTATTGAAATTTTGGCGCCAAAAGTTATTTTCGCCGGGAACAAGAATGCATTCGTTTTGGCACGCGGGCCTTTTTTTAGGCGGGCCGAGACCACCTCCTGAGGTGGTCTCGGCCCGCCTAAATTTTTGGGCACGCGTACTAAATTCAGGAAACTTTTCGATCATTTTACATGAATAGAAGTACTTTTGAACTAGTACTGTGAAGATTCCGAATTTGCGGCTTAGTATTGGATTGGTCTCTGGGGGCAGGTTATAATCTTTGAAAAGCATTTGTTGACTGGACAGGTTAAAGTCAGTATTATGTTCATTGTTAAACCATAGTGTACATTCACGGTAGAAATTGGTGGCAATAGAGCATTCCAGAAACGCGTGTTCTAAGGAATCAGGGCGTTTACAGAAGAAACAGTGATCGTCTGACGCGATTTTAAACCTTTTAAGTTCCTTTTTTGTCACTAATATTCGATGTAATAATTTAAAAGAAATTTGTTTTAATTTATTATCTACAGACAAACGAGATATATTACGGAATAATTCCTTCCATTTGTTCGCTACGTTTGGATAGTTTTTGGACCAGGATTTAACAGATGTGGGAACAACATCTGTTTTTTCTTGGAACAGAGCATGATAATCTGAGAAAGAGAGAATTAAAGTGACATTATGCCTATTCCGCGGTTGTGTTTATAGTCATTCTTTTTTCAATGACTCACCTTTTGCTAGAGTTAGGGTTAAGGAATGGCGAGTTTTTCTGGTTCGGTAGAGAAGATATATGTTGTAGTTAATTTTTTATTTCAGGTAATTTTTGTTTTTCCTTTGTTTCAAATTCATTAGCATATATTACCATACCCAAAAACAATGGAAAAATAAAAATTACCTGAGATAAAAAATTAACTACAACATATATATTCATAGCTGGTGTGTGCTACTAAAGCCCCTGCGAACCCTCAAGCTTGCAACAATGCAACAAATCCGTTCTTTATTTTTTAAACAAGGAACAAGCCAAGGCAAAGCAATGTATGAAGAATTTGATGGCCACTTACTGCACATTTCCAGCTGAATTACAGGAAATGATCGATTTGACTTTTTTATGACTACAATCCTTTTTGTGTCAGTAATCGGGACCCTGGGGCGACCGCAAACAATAAGTGTCATGACGTGAAAGACCTCAACGATAAGCGGATCGCGCACCCCTCTTCCGCTGCCGCTGGACTGGAGAGTAGTGTATTACAGACTCTGTTATTTACTTTCTTGTTTGTGCTAACCTTTTTTAAGAACTGAAAAAAAAGATATTTTCCTTCTAATTCTCGTGCAACCTTTAATTTAACCCACACTGTAAAGGATGATTTAATATTTTCAAAAAACTGGTTTATGGAAAACTAGGCTCCTCTTGTATAACATAGCTATAAACAACCTTTCCGCCTGATTACGTTTAAACGTCGACTTATCTTTGTTCTAGAAATGTTCAGCACAATGTATAGTATAGTAATTTAAGAAATGGTAAACGTTCAGCGTTATTTATAAGGATTTTATACCATTACATTTTTAGGATAACTTGTATCATAATTATTATAGTGTCCCCAATTAGTCCACATGAGCTAAACAAATTGACACTTAAGGTAGTTGCCCTGGCAAATTTGTGCATATTTGACAAGAAGAAATACAAGGATATTTTTATTCAAAATGTACCAAACTTTCCATGCAACATCTCTTTTGAGGGCAAAACGCATCGCACAATTTTTTTTGACATAATGACACCTCCAATAGTTAATAATTAACATAAATATTAACTTAAAATTGTGAACAATTTTTCATTTTTCTCACAACCATTTAGATATAGAACAAAAATCTAACTTTATTTTGAATTTGCATCCAACAATACAAAAATCTGTGTTCGACCAGTAGGATATATAAAATTACCAAGAAGATATCATCAAATTTTGATATTTTGTAATCACCTTTCACTTCCAAGGGCACCAAAACCATAATTTTGAGAGGGGTTAGTTTCTAGAGAAACTGTGGTGCTGCGTCGGTGGGGGGGATGAAACACGAGAATTTAGTTTTATCGACTGAGTCGATAAGGTAAATTGACCACCGTAAAAAGATTCAAGTAGCTGACGTTTCGAGCGCTAGCCCTTGGTCGGAGCGAATCAAGGAATTGTGGGTAGTGTGTGGTTTTATATAGTAAGCGGTGGAGCTACGCTATTGGTGGAAATTTGGTGACGTGAAAAACAAATGTAAATTAGTTGAATGAAAAGCGTTCGTTGATTCCGTGGGGTTTGAGAGTGCCGATTTGAAAGATGATTTTTTGTTCTGGGTTTTTACGGCTTTCTGTGTTACCCTGGTGTAGGGAAAGGCCGCAGATTGTCATGTGTTGTTTAGAATGGTTAGTAAGATTAAATTTATAACTTCTGTCAATACTTTTCATCCAGCTCTAAAATATACCTGGGAAATTTCCGAAACCTCAGTCGCTTTTCTTGACATTAATATTTCAATCAACGGTAACAGTTTATCCACAAGTGTGCACTACAAACCTACAGATTCCCAAAGTTATCTGTTACATTCATCCTCACATCCATCGCACGTTAAAAACGCCATTCCGTATTCTCAATTTCTCAGACTTCGACGTCTATGTAGTGATGACTCCGATTTTTCCAACAAGTCAGAAGAAATGTGCCAGTTTTTCAAGAAACGTGGGTACCCTGACTCTGTTGTTAACACGGGCCAACAACGTGCACAACAGATCGACAGACAATCAACACTACAAACGCCACAGAAGGAAGAGAACGAGAGAATTCCATTCACCCTCACTTTCCACCCACACAACAACACAGTCAAAAGCATCATTTTAAAAAATTTCAAATTACTCCAAAACGACCCCGAAACTGGCAGAATTTTTCCACTAATTTCATTCAAACGTGACAAAAACATAGGCAACTTTTTTTGTTACGAGCGCGCTGAAATCTGACGATGAACCGGGAACTTTTAAATGCACACGCACACCATGTAAAACTTGTCCTTTCATTCACAACGCTGACAAAATAACAGGACCTAAACGATCTATTAAAATCACTGATCGTTTTACATGCACCTCCGTAAATGTTATCTACTGCATAACATGTACTTTTTGCAAAAAGATATACATTGGCGAAACAGGGAGAAGACTGGGCGACCGTTTTCGTGGACATCTCCGAGACGTTGAAAAAAATGACAAAGACGCATCCAAACCAGTCGCGCGCCATTTTAATCTTACTAACCATTCTAAACAACACATGACAATCTGTGGCCTTTCTCTACACAGGGTAACACAGAAAGCCGTAAAAACCTAGAACAAAAAATCATCTTTCAAATCGGCACTCTCAAACCCCACGGAATCAACGAACGCTTTTCATTCAACTAATTTACATTTGTTTTTCACGTCACCAAATTTCCACCAATAGCGTAGCTCCACCGCTTACTATATAAAACCACACACTACCCACAATTCCTTGATTCGCTCCGACGAAGGGCTAGCGCTCGAAACGTCAGCTACTTGAATCTTTTTACGGTGGTCAATTTACCTTATCGACTCAGTCGATAAAACTAAATTCTCATAATTTTGAGATATCCGCTTTAGTCGAACACAGGATTGTAGGCAGTCATAAGTCTGACCTACATGCAAAGTTTCATTCAAAAACGTTTTACCTTTCAGGAATAAAACGTGATTTTCGGGTACCCTGTTGGGTGAACAAACCAAATTCAAGTCCATTGAGCTGAAGATTTAGTGCAAACTCCCGCAAAATCTGTGTTATTGAAGTGTTAGAAGCCATTCGCGTTCGTTTCCGCCATTTTGGATTAGTTTCCGCTGTTTAAAAGGCTTGCAGACCCATAAAAAACACGAGGCTTTGTTTTGTTTACGCGTTGCAAGGTGAGCACTCGTCCCAGACTTCCGGTTACTCATTAATTGATACTAGAAGACTAGGAACAAGATTTTAGATCCAATATGGCGTCCAAAAAGACAAGATTCACTCTATAGATCAAAACAACCTCATAAATAGCTACCAACATGAAAAAAGATCTGGAAAAAAGCACAGAAATGAATGTAGGACCTAGCAACCGACCCAGTTCCTCACTCGGAAATATTGTTCACTTCCGGTAAATGCACAAACTTCGGCTTTAACGTTCTCATCTCTACGAAGGTTTTTTGTCCCAAATCAATTTTTTTTGCAAAATAGGGGTGCTAAGGGACAAGATGGCAAAAAATGGGGAAAAATAAAAGTCATAAATTTTGCCAGTGCAAATACCTTAAATAAAGTTCTTACTTACTTACTTACGTACATCGAGTTTTATAATTCAACACATTGATACACTGCCCAAATATGATCAAAACGTTATTGATATACGCTATGTCTACATAACGTATATCCAACGATGGATGTAAATTTCGCATTTTGAGAAGAGAATGCAAAAATGACGGACCGGCCTCGATATTTTTTCTTCAAACTGTGCTTTGTTATCAGTGTGTTGAATTATAAAAATATTATATCGCTCAAGCTTGCGTGATATCGCCTAATTAGCCGACTAATTTTAGCCGACTCGTAGGCTAAGAATTAGGCGATATCACGCGCGCTTTCGCGCTATAATAGTTAAATGGATGCACGCGTGAGATAGCTAAGTACGAAAAGAAGCAAAACAATCGCTCGAAGCGATAACCGAGTAGGGCAATAAAGAAACCTTATAATTACAGGAAGCACATATGTTTAACTTATTTTTATCCGGGGCAACAAAATAAATGTCTTTCAACCAGAGTAATATTTATTTTAGTTTGAGTCCACTTGGTTACAGGTTCATTTTCATAATCAGGAATATGTTATGGTCGACCAGTTTTTCCCGAATAATACTACATTTTTATGACTGGTGCAAAAAAAAGCCTCGCTTTGGTTTCAACATAACGTCGTACGCGCATGTTTTGCGACGTCATACGCGCCCGCGAGCTAGTCCTGCGCGACGGAGGGCGGAGGGCACACGCGCGTCCGCGAAACATTCCGCTAGCCACGGACCATGAAAAATGACGGGCTAGGTTCTATGAGTATGGGGCTGCGCAGCCGGACCTTCGGCCCGGCGAGTGCTCCGCTATAAATGTTGAGCCACGATACAAGCCACAAGGAACCCAAACGCGATACAAGCCACAGGGAACCCAAACGCTTTATTAGCTATAACATAATCATTTAATAAAATATTGTTATTTACCTGTGTTCCTTTGAATCAGAGCGAAGACGGTTGACCTTGCACGTTTCAAATATTATCTTGTCTGCCGCTTTGTAAATCCGACGCGCCTATTACATCTCAAGTTTCCATTATTATTAACTATTAACTCTCCTCGGGGAAGAGTGTAAGAAGAGAAGAGAGCTCTTCTCTTCTCTTCTCTCTTCTCGTGGCCGTAAAATTGAAACCCGAGAGTCTCCCCCGAGGAGAGTTAATAGTTAATGGTAATGAAAACTTGAGTTAATAATAATAATGGCAACTTGAGACGTAATAGGCGCATCGTATTTACAAAGCGGTAGACAAGATAATATTTGAAACGTGCAAGGTCAACCGTCTTCGCTCCGATTCAAATCGCTTCCAAAACGACTCAAGAAGACACAGAAAAACAGGTAATAACAATATTTTATTAAATGATTATGTTATAGCTAATAAAGCGTTTGGGTTCCCTGTGATTGGGTGTAAGAATTAAGTTTCCATTTCCAAATCTGGCATGGACTGGCGTTTCCGTTTGGTTTTAGGGAGCTTAAAGGGGTTTCAGGGTTCGGCGCATGTGCGAGCTATGATGTAACCCATTTAATTTTATTGTTTAGACCAATCGGAAGGAGTAGCACTTTTTGTCGAGGGTCGCGAGTCGCGACTGAAAGTCGTGGGTGCGGGTGCGGGTGCGGGTGCGGGTGATAAGTGCGGGTGCGGGTAAAAGGTGCGGGTGTGGGTAAAAGTCGCGGGTAACAAATTATCAAAAAATTAAAATTTATAAAATACCAAAAATTAAAAAGAAAAAATTACCAAAAACTTGCTTCTCCCAAAGCGGAGTTTCGAATTTTATCGTCCACTAATCATACTAGAAATTTGCAGTGGCATAGCCACAATTAGTGACTCTTCACTATTGTTAACAGATCGAATTACAATGTAAAAAATTGGTTTTTGTTTCTTTTTGTGTGCGCGGATAGAGGAAAATCGGAAAAGGCGGCGAAGCCTTTGCACAGCGGTATATATATATTTTTACCGTTTCGTCATGTTCAATCGTAAGCCGTCGGTAACAAAAGAATAACCGCCAAAATGGGACAAAATAATTTATAAACAAAAGCAATAATTATCAATTTAAAGTGAAAATTCCTGATAACGTCCAGGCATTTATGCTGAGCCGATTTCAAGGAATCTTCAAAGGAAATACGAGGCTTATTAATATGTACCGTTCAAATCAATAAAGACCTTACGAAACCACGACGGCGACACCAACGCAAACGTCACTAAAAAATCAATCCGCAGTTACAAAACTACTTCGCGATTATATAAATCGACAAGTTCAATTTGTATAATGTAGCCGAACTACCCGCGTGTTGAATTTGTAGAGAAGGCTTCTTTAAAGTTCAGATAGAGAAAGGAAAATTCACAGTCACGTGTTCGCGTTTTCTTCAAAACCTCGAATTTGGTAATTTCACGTTGTTGTTTTGCAGAGAACGTCAGAGAATTGTGCCAAAACGTATACACTAGACTTTCTCAAACGTTCTTCGCTTCTTATTTCCGGTTGTAGTAGGCCCGTGCTCCCGCTCCCACGGCAAGTGAAGATGATGATTCGTCTTGCTTGGAAAAATTCAAGAGAAAACCTTATGGCGGGGTGTACACCCGTATACACCCTTTGTACACCCGAGGGTTAATCGGTACATAAACTTACAATATTACAAGGAAATTGCCGGTTTGCTCATCTCTATGTAACAGCGACGTGCATTGAAATGGGAGTGAAAAAAAATCCATCTGTCCATTGTGAACAGCCGCAAACCCCCTCGGACCGAAAAAGCGCAGAGTGTAAATCGTCTTTACTTATGTCAATTTATTTTAAGTAATGCTACATTATTTTCTTTTTCTGCAACTCAAGACATAAAGAAATAGTTTTTGGTTGGGATAAATGCGTTATCTCCGCAATTATTTTTTAGTTATTTTTTTATCTCCGCAATTATCAGCAGCCATTAATTTAAATGCTTTTTGTCACTCTATATAGTCGGTATGACATTTTCTCTCCTTTGTTCCTCTGTGCTCTGCAGTCCGAATAGGGCGTCCGCTCAATACACCGAGATATGCAGGTCGTGGATCTTTGCTGTGATAATGAGAATGTCACTGTCCCCTTCATGCTAAATCGTGCTATCATTTTTCGCGTTGATTGAATTGCTACAATGAGCGCCGTAAAACGTCTTTTTCCTTGCTTTTCACTCTAGTAAGGATAAGACACGTCAAATTGAACAAAGGAAACTTGGATTTTATTTTCAGTGGCAAGAGTTTCATTATATTAAAGTGTTCGTTTTATAGTACAGGTCAGGTTTTGACGTTGAGAAATGACCCTCTATTCAATGTAAGTGTCCGCGTCCGCTTTATTGAGGTGTTCACTTAAGAGAGGCAGTTTTTACGGTTAATCATGGGTTAATAGGGGAACAAAATTTTGGGACATCGACAATACAGGTTTGACTGTATTTTTTTCTTCCACAAAACTTCACTAGTTTCGGGTGTACTTAAAAAGAAGTTATGATTTGATAGTGAACATTGGTCGTTCGTGTCAATGTCGGCGCGGTCGCACGAAGGAATTTGTTATCCTTGGCCCGTCGAGTTTTTCACACGGTACTGCCTTGATCAGCGCCGGGGTCAAAGGAGAAAGAGGGTGCCATGGTAACAGTATGCGTGCACGTGTGCTAAACTTTAATTTATAGTTTTGAATTTCACGGAGAATAAACAGTACGAAGAACATTTTCTGGTTTCATTTCGTTCGATCCTTTTTTGTCATGGAGCCCGACAGTTCGCCTAAGCCGCCAGGGCCTAGTTATGAGGATGTTGTTAACTTATGGTTCCAAATCACCCATGCGAAACAGCTGTTGGTTGAAGTATCAGGTTGAAGACTTTGCAAAACAACTACGTGAAATTACCAAATTCAAGGTTTTAAGAGAACGCGAACACGTGACTATGAATTTTCGTTGAAACTCTATCTGAACTTTAAAGAAGCCTTCTCTACAAATTCAACACGCGGGTAGTTCGGCTACATTATACAAATTGAACTTGTCGATTTATATAATCGCGAAGTAGTTTTATAACTGCGGATTGATTTTTTAGTGACATTTGCGTTGAATTGGTGTCGCCATCGTGGTTTGAAATTCGTAAGGTCTTTATTAATTTGAACGGTACATATCAAGCCTCGTATTTCCTTTGAAGATTCCTTGAAATCGGCTCAACATAAATGCCTGGAGCCGTTATCAGGAATTTTTACTTTAAATTGATAATTATTGCTTTTGTTTATAAATTATTTTGTCCCATTTTGGCGGTTATTCTTTTGTTACCGACGGCTTGCGATTGAACATGACGAAACGGTAAAAATATATATTTACCGCTGTGCAAAGGCTTCGCCGGGTTTTCCGATTTTCCTCTCTCCGCGCACACAAAAAGAAACAAAAACAAAATTTTTACATTGTAATTCGATCTGTTAACAATAGTGAAGAGTCACTAATTGTGGCTATGCCACTGCAAATTTCTAATATGATTAGTGGACGATAAAATTCGAAACTCCGCTTTGGGAGAAGTAAGTTTTTGGTATTTTTTTCTTTTTCATTTTTGGTATTTTATTTTAATTTTTGATAATTTGTTACCCACGACTTTTACCCGCACCCGCACCCGCACCTTTTACCCGCACCCGCACCCGCACTTATCACCCGCACCCGCACCCACGACTTTCAGTCGCGACTCGCGACCCGCGACAAAAAGTGCTACTCAATCGGAAGCGCGTAGATAACTCTGGCGGGAAATTTGCCCGTGAAAATGTCGCAGATTGAATGGATGATTAAACATACCCATGTGCGCCATGAAAGCCACCGGAGCGTAGAATAAATCCTTCGAGTCAAAGGTTTTATTCAGTGTTGACTTTGTCGGTGTAATCCGTTGAAATTTTCTGTGAATTTTGGTCAACCTTCGCTTAGTTTGGACTAATTATAGTATGTGATTATTGAAGTAAATGTGAGTGTTTTTTGTACCGATAAAATTGGAAAGAAAGCGAATAAATCATTTTAATCTGTGCACATGCGCCGAACCGTGAAACCATCCCTTTAAGCAACGACGACGGCAACGCCAAGGGAAACGTCAATTGAAAAAAGGGTTCGCACTTTTTAAACTACTTTGCACATGAATTGTTCCAATTCGTTTAGTTTGTCTAATGTGACCGGATTGTCCAAGAGCTGAATTTAAAGGGATGGCTTTCCATTTCAAATGGAGAAAGGAAAATTAACTGTCGTGTGTTCACGTTCTCCACAAAACCTACAATTTGATCATTTGATGTTGTTGTTTTGCAGGAACGGCAAAGAAATGTACCAAAATGTAAAACGCACGTACAGAGGCATTGTTTTTTGCTCATTAAACCTATTGTTTTGTGTCGTTCTCGCTGCCGTCGCCGTTGTTTATGTGTTATAAAAACAATTGGTGTACTTAGTATAAATTCATTTACCTATAGATCAAGTAATGGAACGTCCCAATCATAATAAGTGGAAGAAAAAAGCCAAAACAGAGCAGAAAAACAATGTAGGCGATAGCCCAAGGATCAGAAGTAGTCCAGTCAGGGGCGCAGCTAAAACCGGCTTTACCGGGCACAACCCTGCTCCAGCCAATCAAAGGCGGAACATTAATCAATATCCCGGATAACCACGTGCTAGCCACAAGTAAGATCATGTGCCTTGACTGGATATGGGGACGAGGCACGGGCTGTTTAATCCCGTGGTACATAATACCGCTCATTGCAGCTAGAGTAGTAATAGAGATGTTTCGCATAAGCACACTCAATATGATAATGACCTACTAATAGTGGCTATCACCTACTAAGTATGCTAATTTCAGACGAAGCTGTGAAAGTCTTTATTTCATCAAATGAAATTTCATTTTAATCATTAAAATCATTTTGACAGAATAAAAAATATTCGAACTAAAGATTTATTGACTATTGCTGACAATAAAATCCATTTTGAACAAATTATCGGCAACCGCTAACGAGTTTTAATTGAAATATATGATCTGTTCGATCTATTCGTTATCATTTTTCTTGATTAATTAATTTTTTGGCTACTTTGTTTCATACAAATATTTTGCGCACAGTTTAGTCACTTAGTTCTTCAAAAAGCACTACATGTCTCTGTGCGAGAAAAGTGCACAGCTCCACCACTACGGGCTGAACCCAGCGGCGGTGGCGCCAAATGCTTCTAACCGCTTGGTAGCTTTTCATGTATTTTATTGTCTGTTCAATGATGATTCTACACTTGGATAGCCGTCGATTGAATCTTCGTGCTCGCTGTCGATCGAGCCTTCCTAAGCGCCGAATTTGAGCAGCTCTAAAAGGTGTGAGAAGCGGTGGTACGTCTGCATAGCCTTTGTCTACTAAAAGGACCAACTTGGCAGGCATATCATGATAACGTGTTCCGGCCCAATCCTTTCCATCATATTAAAGTTCCCCGCATCATTCATAGCTCCTAGAAAACCCGCCTGCAAGAACACCATATTTCCCAAGTTATCAACGATAAGTTGGGTGTTCATAAGATGGTAGTGGCGATGACCACTATAAAATTCGGCTTGCGGCTCAGCCTCCCGGCGAGAAATTTTATGTGGTGTGCCATCAATGCAACCAATAGCATCGGGAAAAGAACGCCATTCCATTCCGCCCATGGTAGGCCAGGTTACTTGATTCCGAAAATATCTCCATAAAGCTGGAATTACTCGATGAATCATAGCCGAAACAGTTGGTGGACTTACGTCAAACATCAGCGCCAGTGTGTTTAAACAGTGGTACTTTCTGAGCCACATGAGTGTCAACAATACCTTATTAATGCAATTCAATTTAGACCTCCTTCGTCTTTGTCTTGGATGATCATTTCTATTCCATCTAGACAAATCGTGAGATATATCTTCCGCAATTTCAGCCAAAGTTTCAGGCAATTCACCAGTATTCAGCCAAAACAAGTATCTTTGACTCTCTATCATTGAAAAAACGTCTCTTCCGGTGAAGTCAAAGCCATGGAAAGTTGGGTCTAGACGATGCATGATCGGTAACGCTTCACCAATATTGGGTGGGGCTAACATTGTTGCCAGCAAAAGGAGACCAGGAAGCAACAATCTTAATAACTCTTCCTGTGCATCATGGTTCTCAAAGGGCGTTGGAATTGTTGTTAGCATTATTAAAATTAAACAAACAATTTCCAATTGCCTTCGTAGCGACAATTCTCTTGGCATGCCCGTCAGACTGAAAACGTTTCTCTGTATAAACAATATTGTCAATTGAAACTGAGAGTTCTTTGAGTATATATATGTATATATTTTTTCGTTTTAAGTTTCATCAAAGGCTTCAAAGAACTGAAGAAATAATAACAGGAATATTTTGATCAAAAATAACACCGAAAGAGAAGTCCATGGGGCTCCTGCTAAGTCCCTGAACACTCCGATCTACTCTTTCTGTTTAATCCGAAACATAAAACTTACCCCGCCTACACAAACACATAGGATGAATCAGAAGTAATGACTTTTTCAACAATTGTTTCTTTTGTGAGCGCACACAAAGAAACGGCTTCACTGGATTCCCGATTTTGATAACTCTATTCTTTAAAGTTGTTCGGCCAATATTATTTGCTTACAAAAAGGCCTGTGTACTGTTTTTTGTCGCTGTCAATTTGCTCTACATGTGCTTGCCGTACCGATGGCAAACTTTTGGCGTCCACTGAGTCAAATTTGCAGACGACGATGTGCCAAACTCCGATGCAAGGTGTGTAGTCTAATTTCTGAAAAATACTCCTCCCAAACCTGGCTATGTTCTAAAAATTACCGTCTACTTTAGTTTCAGTGTCGTCGGAGACTAAACGGCAACGTTACCATGTGACGAAAGAAGAAGAGGAGCATACCATCAATGTACGGGTGGATGGGATGAAATCCTTGGATTTATTAAATCCCAGGTAACATCCATGTCGGGCAACTATTTAAAGACGGAGAAAACGGTGGAGTACTATAACAACGCGGGAAAAAAAGCGGCGATAAAGCGTGTGCAGAGGATTGTCAACCAAAATATAAAGAAAGCAAGCCAGGAAAGCGGACCAAGTACATCTAAAAGCATGTCGCAACCAAGCACCTCTCAAAGCATGTCGCAAATGATTAAAAAATCCAAAATGCGTTACGCGATGAAGTCCACTGCAGAGGAGCGACGGCTGAGTAAGTTTGCTTATGAAGCATATGTACAAAGTAGTGATTCTTGTGAAGAGGAACCACCAATTGAACGTGGTGACCCTTCTGATGATGATGAAGAGAAGCCAGCGGAACCTAGCGGAAGCGATGTCCTCAGTGCGAAAGCACCAAAGAAACAAGAGAACAAGAAGAAGAAACGTCGTGAAAAGTATTCCAAGCAAATCAAGCACACACACAAATGTGCAATAAGGCCATGCGTATGATGGACAAAATTAATTCCGTTTTAGATAAATTTGAAGATACAAACAGCGAATAACTTTTATGAAATCATGAATAAAAAGATATGTGTGTATATTTCAACTATCATGAAACTAGCTAAAAGGATTGAATAAACTTTGAATAAACTGCTTGTTCACGCAAAATAAAGATATTCATGAGCTTCATCTGAAATTAGCATACTTATTACGTGTTAGCCACTAATAGAAGGTCATTGTCATATGGAGTGTGCTTATGCGAAACATCTCTAATAGACAAATTCGGCTAACGCATTGTTGTACCCAATTCAAACCTTTTGGGATTAGAACTCTTTGTTCGTCATATTTCCATATCAATGAAGCATTGACATGGAAATTATATGGAAATATTGTGAACAAAGAATCTTATTCCCAGAAGGTTTGAATTGGGTACAACAATGCGTTAGCCGAATTTGTCTATAGACGTAGTTATACCAACTGCGCCATTTGCGAATGAGGACCACATACACTCCAGGGACCCCTCTCTCAGTGGTTTCCCAGAATATTTATAACGACCATCGGCGGATATACCAGAACCATAATGAGGATATTAGCGACAGTCAAGTTCATCATCAATGGAGTGATTATTTTCCTGCGGTGCTCACGATAGCGAAGAATTATGATGCAAAGAACGTTACCAACAAAACCAACTGTGATAATAAAGAACATGACAGTGACATATACGAAGGATACCCGGTTTTCGCTTCCAGTTAAAGTGTTATTCTCGCTAGATGTAACGTTATTCATCAACATTCCGTTAAAGTCCAGCTGATCTGCTGCCAACCTGTTCTAAAAAAAAAACAAGAATTGAGGAGGTGAGTGCAAAAAGGGCTTATGTGCAATTTTAGGCTAGAAACCCCGGCCTGGTTCTAGATCGGCCAATAAAAAAAGCCGCAGACAATCCAATGAACCAATCAGAACTCGAAGCAAATACAGGTTGCCGGCGCCAAGCGCGGGAAAACGCGAGAGAGCAATTCACGATTAGTTTTGGTTTTACTTCTGATTGGTTGAGAAAGAGGCGCGAGAATTTTTAGCCAATCACAAAGCGTACTAGCAATGTAAAACCAAAGCAATCACGAAATTACTTTCGACACTCAATTAAAACCCGCTCTATTGCCCTGAACGTGACTTGTTGATTTTCAGCGACAGAAGAAGATAGACGCGATAGACGAACGATAGAAATGACAAAATTCTGTCCAAGCAAAGAAAATGATTTATGTAGCATCAACCAGAAACCCATAAGTGGGTTGAAACGTGTAACGCGCATTCACAGCTTCCGAATATTCATTTTTGGTTTAGTACCATATTTGGAAACCCCTCGGTCCAGGGAGATTGGAACCAAGCTGTTCTGGCGAATTGATTGGTTATTATTTTTATCTTGATTTTCCAAATATGGCTGTAACAACTTCTTAGCAAAATGAATAATCGGAAGCTTGTTTTGAAGCGTGCAAGAGACAGTTGCACGTTTCAACTTACTTATGGGTTTCTGCATCAACCTAACGTTCATTCTTTTCCTCAAATTTGATTGCGCAGTGACATGGAAACTAATGCACATGGGCAATTTTTGCACTCCACCACTCAAGTTTAATTATCATAGAATCTTTAGGGCCGGTTATTTAAACAAAGCCTAACTTAGGTAGCGTTCGTTTTAGACAATCCAGTTTAAGATTTAGGTAATCCACATTGTTTGGATTTTCATGTTAGCTGAAACAAAAATAAATAATAGTAAACAAATAGGTCATCATCTGTCCTTCTACCGTACAACAAAATTTTCTATTTTCCACTAAGTCTCATAGACAAGTTTATAAAATTATATTTACAGTATAAAAATAACGAAGGTCCAAGAGCAAAGGGTTTTTACCACATTTATCAGACTTTGTCATAGCAAAGTCAAACTGAATATCATGAAAAATGTTGCTGTGTAATTTCTTTTGTGTAAACTACTGCGTTTTCACACTTGTCATACATTATTACAAAGGATTAGTAAAAAACAGTGTACATTTTAGCTAGCTGAAAGTATATAAAAAGAACGATTAATCATCAAAAATGAAAACCTAAAGTATTAACGTCCCTTATGACTTTTCGAACTTTTAAATTATAGTTAAAACTATAATTTTTCTAATCTTGGTTAATACAGCATATACGGTTTTTCAAATTTATCTCTCGTTAACTAGGGTTTGTATTCCTGCGTCTCATGATCAACCAGTTCCTTTGCACACATCGACATGGTAAAACGGATACAAACTAGAGTCTATCGTTATTTCATATTAATCCGTCTGCTAACACTGGCCTCACTCAGTGGCTTTTAAATGTATGAAATATGGTTTTGTCTTACCACAAATTGAGTGTCGTGATACACAAACTCGTTTATAAGTTTGGAAGATTCTAAAGGAGAATATACATTCTTGCGATGTTTAACGAACTGCTTTTCAACCGAGCTGGAAAGTGTTTAAAGGCCTGGCTAAACTAGGAAACATTGTTGCAGAAACATTGTTTCCTGTCAGTGTTTCCGGGGTGGCTGAATTAGCTGGAAGCAAACAAAATGTTTTGCTGCCCCGGTGGCTAAACGAAGAAACATTGTTTCGGAAAACAAAAGATCACGCATGCGCATAAAAATAAATTGACTTCCGAAGAAGTCTGGGGAAGAATTTTTGCATATTCTCGTCCCCAGGGCTACACACAATACATGTAGATGTAAACACTGACATCGATTTGATAGTAAGCCAGTTCCTTTATGTCCCTGTTTATGTAGTCTTTATAAGCCACATCCCTCAAACAGGCTCTGAACTCTATCTCCTCGTCCTTCCAATTCCCTTCCCTTTTCTATGACCTGCTTGTGGCTCTGCTACTTCGGCTTCGCCGTCAGCCATTGTTGTACGCTTGCCGGTCCGCTCGCCGTTGCTAGGAAACATTTTTAATGAGCATCACTGGAAGGTAGTCAACATTACATTCATGGTGGCTAAACTGGGAAACATATGTTTCGGAAGCAAAATTTGTGTCCGGGAAGCAAACATTTTTTTGACCTGAGGCAAAAACATTTTCTTGTTTCCGAGCAGCAAAATTTGTTTCCGCAACATGTTTCCCGAGCGGCTAAACTGGAAAACATTTGCCTCCGCAACAATGTTTTCGCAACAATGTTTCCTAGTTTAGCGAGGCCTTACAGACCGACAAAATGATTGATAACTTTAATTTGCTTCCTCGTTCATTTTAGGTATCAGGTCTCTCCAAGTATTTTCTTTGTAAAAAGACGTTTAATTTACAACGATCACAACATGAATAATTTGCAAGAATGACAGGTGGGGTAAAGAAGAATCCAGACCACTAAATATTTGGTGACAACATCGGCATACTGTAAACCATGGACTAGGCTGGACTTGAAAAACGATGGCAAATTCATCTTTGAAGGAGGTCGGACACCTTATTGAGAATTATATAACGTAAAAACGTATTGGCTGGTTGACGTTCGGTTGAGGTTAGGAAAGCAGGTCATATAGTTCAATTTGCTCTGGTGGTGTAGGCGATCTAACAGCTGAGACAAGTGACAGGTAATGATTTTGGTCCGCATGCACTATAAATTCATTCAATCTTTGAAGTTTAGTTTGAAGACAGCAAACGTCACTATAGAATTGTGGTTACAAAGCATGTAGGTCCGCAATACGCTATAATCCCCCACCCCCTTTGTCCTTAGAAAATAAATGCTATGATATCGAACCACTTAGTCAGACTGATATTACCACCTTCGTACAAGATTGATTGTGCATCGTGGAAAAAATGTGCCCCTGTGTAGAAAAAGTAGAAAAATAAACTATAATTTGCTTTTCTGTTTAATCTCGTCACAGTTTTGCTACCAAATTTTGTGATATTAATCTAGAAAATGAAAAACATACGCCTTTTTTGCTCGGAATTTAATTTTACGTTTTACTTCGCGGAAGTGTTTTACTTATTCTATTTTTCCTCCTTTGCCATTTTTATTCTTGCTCTGTTAGCCTGCTTCTTATCTAAAGCGAAATGCTTCAATCTGTGAAAAACATCTAATGTCTCTGAAATAACCATCCAAAAGGATTTTGCCTGACAAACCTCTAAAGTCGCATAAAGGCCAGTTTACACACGCAATTTTTTGTGTAACTTTTGTCGCATTTTTTAATGCAATTTTGTCGCGCTCGAGCTCGCGATACAATGTGTTAAGTATCGCACACGAATTGCACAGAAATCGCCGCTAGTTTACACTAGCGACAAGCCGGTTGCATTGGAGTACGCGACAAAAATCGCATAAAAAAACGCATGGTGAACATATGCGATTTCACTTACCAGAGTCAAGATTGATACATGTAGTGCAATTCTAACTTTTGAGTTTGTGGAGGAAATCCTATGGTATGACCCATTCAAATGAAACCTCTTCGACAATACTTTTGCATGGTACTATTTGCATTAACAATGTATTTTACAAAAATGACGAGTCGCCTGCCCAGGTTTTCTTTGTAACGTATCAAAATTAAACCTTGTGACTTATCAAATTGTCACCAAAACGACAAGTAAGATGCCATTAATTTTTAAAATCGCAAAGGCCAGATGTAAATGTTGCCGAAAAGCATATCTATTTTACTTAAGACGGAAAGATTGACTGTTTGCTGATTGTAAAGAATAATAATAAGGGACGGACCATTTAACTTTTTTTTTTAGGGGGGGGGGGGGGGGGGGGGTTGGGCAATTTCTTTTGAGTATGAATTTTTTTTTTCAGCATCACTATTTGCAAGAATTTTTGTTACCAAAATGCTTGAATTTTTTTCACGTGCTTTCTTGTGGACGATTTTTTTTCTCTTAAATTTCTTCTGCAGGAATTTTTTAAATGGTCCGTCCCTAAATAGATATCCTTTTATCCCGTTTAACCCTTTCACTCCCAGAGTCAATTATGGAGACATGTAGTGTAGTTCTAACTTTTGAGTCTGTGGATGAAATCCTATGATGTGACCATTCAAATGAAACCTCTCGGCAGTACTTTTGTATGGTACCATTTGTTTTTCAATATTTGCAAAATAAAATTTGGGATTTTTCTTAAATTTTGATTTGTGACACTAACTCTTGGGAGTTGAAAGGAATGGACGGCAAGCAATTTAATACTTACTATGAAGGATGTTCGGTTGAAAGCTGACTGAATTCACTTGAAGGGAATAGGAGATAATCTATGATTTCGATTAAATCAAATTATTCGTGAAACATAACAGAAAAAAAAAGAACGAAAAAAATTAAAATGACAACTACGGCCGTAGATTAATTCGATAACAAATTGTTTTCACAGTTATGATAGCCTGAAAAAAAAAAACATACGACGGTTCGCGGCGCCGCCAATTTTTCCCCCGCGTCTAAAGGACGGGTGTAAAAAAAATTATATCTGTCAGATCGTGACGAAAAAATAGGTGCGATTGCATTTTTTGCCCATGCCAGTACAAAATTTGTTCACAGCCGAACAAACTTTAAAGAGGCCGTCGAGTACCTCCGAAGCAGGCTAAACTGATACAAAGAATATCTATTTATTATTCTTTAAAATCACGCAAACAGCCAATCTTTCCGTTTTAAGAAAAATAGATCTGCTTTTCGGTAACTTTGACATCCGGCCTTCGCAATTTTAAAAATTAATGGCATTTTACTTGTCGTTTTGGTTACAATGTGATAAGTCGCAAGATTTAATTTTGATACGTTACAAAAAAATCCGGGGGAGGAGAATTGTCAAGAGTTCACTTGGGTGCCCTTATATAATACTATTAGAAGCAACGGCTGAATAGTATTTTGTTTATTTTTGGCTGATCAGATCTCTTACAGATCCTGCGTATACTAGCAGCATTTTCGTTCACGGTCCCTTGCTTTCTCGTTTTCCTTATATAATGTAGGTGGTTTATACCTATATACGTTCTATAGACTATATACAGGGGAATACCTGTTAACGGCCCCACCTCAAACCCCCGGTGTCTTTTTTTCCTTTGTTTATGCCCGAGGGACCTTTTTTATCGCGGATAATTTTTAAAGCGACGTCATAGCCTTGCCGTCTTTTAACACTCCGTACGTCGGCTGTATATAACAAAATAAAGTTTTAACTTTGTCAGTACAAGAGGGTGAGTACCTTTTATTTCGCGGGGAAGTTTGCGACAACTTAAAGGGGTCATGTCACAAGTATTTGGCTGTTTGTTAGTTTTGTTTTGTTTCTTTTTGTCAAAACTCTGCTAAAATTACCGACAAGCGCGTTCATTAATGCACAAAATGTTCTTATAACATAGCTAGAATTTTCACGTAATCAAATGCAATAGCGCGAGCGTGCTTCATATTCTTATTGAGCACGCTAATGACGTCAGCAAACTAACACCTCGAGAAAATTTTGTTAACACGAGTGACTTTTTATACGCGCCTCGTGCAACTCTTACGCCTCTTTCGTGCTCTCCAAACTTCCCGCGTGCTCAATATCTCGACATACGCACGCTGACGCATGAACTAATTGTTAAACATAGCGCCTTTAAATTCAATGTTTTAAAACACGATATTTTAGGACACTTTTTAAAACGAAATTTGGATGAATAAGTGAATGTATAAATCACTAAGTTTTTCACGTTTTTGCTCAAATCGCGAAAACGTACATGCGCGTAAGAAAATGCGTTTTGTAGCGAAAGGTCCCAGCAATAAGACTGAGTTTTCGTAAAAATCCTCAGTCCAATGTAGAGTTCCGTGTATTTTGCAGTTTTAATCATTTTAGTTAGTGGACATAGAAAATCTATTTTTTAAAACATAATATAATGTAGTTTTTACGTTGAATTCAGGAAAATAAATACGTTAGCACCCGTTTGATCGCACACGAAAGTACCCTGTATTCGCTGGTTGTTATTTCCCAAGTCCAGACCAGACCAACCTAAATTTATCTTGATTTATTCTAAAAAATGTTAGTTAGCACAGAAATATATAAATACCTTGCGCTTTTTGCGAATATAAACGCGCACTATACCTAAATGCAGTGGACCGCTTTTACATGCCTTCGTGCCACTTAAATGTTAAACGAAATTTTTGTTCCTCCTATTTAAAGGCGTTTTTACTATAACTCTGTCCATTTTTTACATTTTCTTTTGCATAGGATAGCCTGGCTTTCGGAATTGTTTTCCCTAAATATAACTTTCGTATTCAATGATTCACTGAGTCTAACTGAGTTGCTCGAGCAGAGACGGAATTGAAATCACGTCGGGACTGAATGTCGGCACTTGATGTCGGCGAACATAAAAATGAAATTTGTCTTGTCTTATTACAGTTCTTGGATTCAAAAATGCCACAAAACGTAAAACAAAATCCTTTGAGCTATTAATAAGTACGTAAATGAAAAGTTCAAAAAATTCGGCGGCAACCTTGTATGAAAATGGATCCTCAGAGTTTCCCAATTTAACGTGTAATTGTCGGTATCATCAACTTTTGCTCGCATTCATTTTAGGGACGGACCATTAGATTTTTGGGGGGGGGGGGGGGGTTGGGCAATTTTTTGGTGCAGGATATTTTTTTCTACGCTCGAGACTGTGCAGGATTTTTCTTTTTGGCATGATTTGCTTGCACGATATTTTTTTTGCGAGTCTATATGTTTTAATGCCTGACACATATACGTGTTAGGAATACTAGAAAGGCCGTACTAGAGACAGGAATACTATAGCAAGTCAAATCTGATGTAACAGCAGCTTGATAGCATGAAGCCTGGCCGCGGTGTTGTAACTGCCCCTACAATGTTCTTTACACCCGCCCCCTGTTGATATCGCTTCCACAGCCCATCGTAGCACACCCAACCATCTTACAATTACAGGGGTGGCGCCGGAAATATAATGTTGGTGGGGCGAATCTCCTGTGCCGAGCGCCGAAGGCGCGAGTTTCTAGGGGGTCCGGGGGCATGCTCCCCCGGGAAATTTTTGAAATGAAACTCTCTGAAATGCTATTTCCAGCGTTCCTGAGACCGGAGAAACAGTTTCCAAAGCCAGCTTTGAATTCAGTTTAATTCTCATGAAAAGTACATGTACACGAAACACTTTCTGAAACTTGGGTGTAACTCCATTTTAGTTGTTTGTTCAAAGTAAATTCGACTGTCACTCGAATATTCTGTCAATTCTTTTAAGTATGGGAAGGCTTTGGAAACGAATTTTCCAAAGCGATTTTCTCTGTCATTGGAGGCATAAAGAAACTGATTTCTAATATCAGCCATGTTCCAATTTGTCAGTTAATGCAATGTCTGGATAATGCAATGATTTAATCTTTCTTGTGTCATAGTTTGTTCGTAGATATGTCTTGAGCGCTAACTCACAGCATTGATGGATTTGTCGGTAGCTGGAGTCCGATAGCTGACGTCCGAGTAACTCAAGGGGTATTGAAATGCTTGGTTCACAATATTCAATCTCCAGTCTAAAGTCAGTCACAATATCTCCGATGCTAAAATTGTAGGCTTTTGATTAATTAACGGAATATTTATTTTGCAAACTCTAATGCATTAAAGCGCCCCGCCATCAGATCTGGTCAAAGGATGTTGCTACACTATTCATCTCCGCCCGCCGCCATTTTGAGCTGTCGAAAGTTGGTGGGGCATTTGCCCCACCTGTCCCACCGGTAGCGCCGCCCTTGCAATTACAAGCTTGTTGTACAACACATAAACAAAGTATTTCTCATCCATTGAGATATACATGTACCTACAATGCCACTGTACAACTATAAAAGAGCCATTCCTTGTGTCAGAAAATATCTTACATGCTTATGAAATCAGCTAAAAAGTCTACAAAGAAACAAAACTTACGTCGGGTCAAAAATAAACTATTGTTATTGGCTAAACTAAACAAGCCAATGAAAAGATAGAACATTTGATCCTCCCCAAGCGCTCATAAGTCGCTAACATTCTACAACGTCAGTGTGATTTATTTGTGTTCTGACCATCTGCTCCTGGATATAAAATATTGTTCTAAAAATGTAAAGTTTTGCAGGAATTTTTTTTTTCTGGGGTTTTTGTTTTGCACGATATTTTTTTTGCAGTTCAAGGCCGTGCTCGAATTTTTTTTTGGTATTTGCCCAACCCCCCCCCCCCCCCCCCCCCCCCCCCCCCCCCCCCCCCCCCCCCCCCCCTCAAAAATCTAATGGTCCGTTCCTTAGCGAAAATCGTAAATGGACAGTATGTTCTGTTGTAAAGAAACAAATATCTGTGAAAGCCACTTTCTTTGTTTTTTTAATTGAACTTACTTAATCCGTTCGATGGCTTCTTAAACCAAATGCGGCAACTGGTTTCAAAGATCTTTGAACTTTCTCAAGACCGATCTGTCTTAAGTTCAGCGTAGTCTAGTTTTTGAATTCATTGGTAAACCAAAACCAATCAGTGACGAAATATATAACAGGTTTAAAAGTTTTAAACCAACCTTTTTCAAATATCTAGTTAACGCACTTAAACGTTCTGAACCTATTTGCCGACCTTTTCAAATATTCAGTTAACGCGCTTTAAAGTTTAAACCTATTTGCCGACCTTTTCAAATATTCAGTTAACGCGCTTAAACGTTTGAACCTCGATTTGCCGACCTTTTCAAATATTCAGTTAACGCACTTAAACGTTTGAACCTATTTGCCGACCTTTTAAAAGATCTATTTGTCTTAATCAGAAGTAACCGCGAAGTGCAATATTCCGGAACCTTTCCCTTTTATTTAGAGATAAAAGATTACTTTCTCTCCGCCGTGATCCGGCTCCAACACGGAATATTTGTTGTCATTCGTAAGTAGTACTTGTCAATTTTCCTCTTTCCTCTTCTCGACATAAATATATCTATCTTATAGCATTATGCCAATCTTTCAGTAATTCTTGAAGACTGATATTGACAGCTTTATAATTTGGAAACATGAAATTATACCAGAGAAGTGATAGATATAGACGCACTTGTGAAAAATAACCGGAAATAGTGTCTCTCAAGAAGAGTTTTGACAGTTTTTGTGTTTACTTCGCGGGGAAAAGTCTAGTTTATTTCCTAAAAAGCCAGCAACTTTGTTTCATCAGTTGCATCCCCTGAAGCAAACGGTCAGTAATCAAGTAAGCAAAAAATACGATTTTAATTTTAAAACATTTATCCTGTCTAAGCTGTATAAATAAGTCACTGTCATGACTCATCACTAGTTTCTTTTTCCAAAAGTTAAGTTAAAAATCAATATTTTCTACGTACGTCAGTGAAAATTGATTAGAAAACATCTCTGATGCGGAAGATAGCGCTCGAAACGCCACCTTGCATTAAATCCCTTCACAAACGCCAATTTGTCTTGTCAACAAACTTAAGTCGATAAACCCAAATTTTCATGTCACACATGTCATAGTTGAGTTCAAAAATTAATGTTCTGAAAGATCAATTGGTCGAAACTGTAGTCTACGCTCATGCTTTTTTTTTGTAAACACGCCCCGTTTTTATAAAGTCTCTTGTTTCCGTTGAACGTTTATTAAGTAAGTTTTATCTTTCAGATGGTTCAAGAATAGAACTGCGATGAAAGCCAAAAAAAATAATTATTGCTTCAATTCTAACACAAAAAAAGAAAATTCAGAACGCTTAACTGATAATGATCATATTTTACATCTTGAATGTGTCCGGCGTTGCTCTAGTCTTCCCTTTTTTTGTTCAAAGCCAGCTAGCAGCCGGAGCGTTATCTTGTTGTTCGAATCTGATATCTATGCTAGAACATTCACCAACATTATTCTATGTTTTTAATATATAGTCGATGCACCACAGCACAGTAGTCACGACAGAGGGTCCTGAAGGCGGGGAGGGGGGGAGGGGGGGGGAGGTATCAATCCCATTTCCCAGCTCAATTTTTTTCCAGATCCCATTTCCCAGCGTCCAAATCCCATTCCCACTAGCAGAATTCAGGAAAAATCCCAGTGTTTTTCATACCAGCTCTTTTCTATTCACATCCGCATATCAGGTGATATTCTCCTGCCACTTCACAATCCTGTCACCTGCAGATAGTCTGACATCCCGCCTTAAATATCGTTGACCGCAAGACAACGGAAAAATAAAATATTCTGATGTTCCTATCGTACAATAGGCGTAAAATAGGCACTTTTAACAGTTTTCTGATGTTTGCCAAACTAAGGGAATTAGTTAGACTAGTTAAGACCAGTTAAGCATTGACTGGACATGCTTAAAGACAACTGTCCCATTCCCATTTCGACGGTTTTTTGTTTTTTCATTCCCAGTGAGCAAATCTTAGTCCCAGTGACCCAATTCCCATTTCCCAGGGCAAAAACAGGCCAATCCCATGCAGTTCTCATTTTACCCCTCAGGAGACTCTCACGACAAATTGGGGATTATTCGCCACTGAATGTTTCCAGAATCACTGCCGAATTTCGTGATTGACTGCGATCTGACTGCAAAGCCAACTGTTTGAGCTCAAATAACCATTACATGAGAGTTAACTCGTGCAGAAAATATTAAACATGAGATTTGGTGAAGCTTTACGTTTTAGTCATTTATTACAGAGATGAATTAACCTCCTCTCAAAATCACGTTCATCTCTTGTATCCAAAGATTAAGCAGAGTTTTTTAAAATTATAGCGAATTCATTTACAGCTTACGCGAATAGTTTTTCACATTCCGTGCGCGTATCCGATTTCAGTCAATGGGACACCACTATCTCGGCTGATAGAGCAGTTTTCAATTGAGTGTCGAAAGTTATTACAAATTGCTTTGGTTTTGCATTGCTACGCTTTGTGATTGGCTAACAAATCTCGCGCCACTTTCTCGACCAATCAGAAGTAAAACCAAAACCAATCGTGACTTGCCCGCACGCGTTTTCCCGCGCTTGGCGCCGCTGACATGTAATTGCTTCGAGCTCTGATTGGTTCATTGGATTGTTTACCACTGATGTGATTGGTCAGAGTAATTACTTTGGTTTTGGTTTTACGACACTCAATTGAAAACTGCTCCATATCGTGTTTTCATTATTATGGCCAAGAGCTTGCTCTTAGCTTGTTTTATTATCTTGAAATACAAAGAAAAAATCGCTAAAAGTGATGATAGCAAAGAAATGTTAACTAAAACGACAAAATAACGGCCAAAAAATTAAAATTCCCATTCTCTATTTTCGAATAGCCCATAATACACTTTGTTTGCCCCCCAAATTTTGCATAAACTATTGTTTTGAAATGCTCTTGGGAATATGCAGTCCTCCCAAGAGCATTTACAAACAATAGTTTATGCAAAATTTGGGGGGCAAACAAAGTGTATTATGGGCAATTTTGGGCAGTTTCTTGGTGTTGCGATCACCAAATGACGTAAAACAAAAGATTCAAAAGAAAGAAAACAATACCCACACCACAACACAATAGCTAACTAACAATAGTTTCCGCAACAACAAGAAACACCCCAATTTTGAGACTTGACCGCCTGTCATGAAATCAAACTTGATGAAATGTAATCCACTTCCATCCTTGCGATCCTGCACTTTATCTCCAAACAACTACTTCTGTCATGCTCTAAAGAATATTTTAATCAAATTCTAAAGTTCTATATTTGGTGGCATTTGGCGATGTAACATGGAGAAAAGCGAAATGTTGCTTTTTTCGGCGGGACAGTGTCCCTTCAAGCCTAAGCAACGTATGACGAGCATTTACAAACAATAGTTTATGCAAAATTTGGGGGGCAAACAAAGTGTATTATGGGCAATTCGAAAATGGAGAATGAGTGACAATTTTGAGTCTTGACCGCCTGTCATGAAATCAAACTTGATGAAATGTAATCCACTTCCATCCTTGCGATCCTGCACTTTATCTACAAACAACTGTTTCTGTTTGTTTTGCTTTAAAGAATCTTTTAATCAAATTTTTAGGTTCTATATTTGGTGGCATTTGGCGATGTAACATGGAAAAAAGCGAAATGTTGTTTTTTTCGGCGGGACAGTGTCCCTTCAAGCCTAAGCATCGTATGACGAACAACCTCATCCTGGCGGTGAGTTTGTTGAGCTAAATCAAAAAAATACCAGTGAAAATAGTTTAGAAGAACAGCGTTTAAGTAGCTTATCGAAATATGCTTGAATGAGGATTATGGGCTCCCGGCCTTCAACTGACCGCGTTTTCCGTAACAAGAATGGACAGAATAGTCTCTGAGAGTGTTAACCATTAACAAACAAAATCAGGAAATTTCGGTTGCAATGTAAATGACAAGGCTGTTTTGGTTTGCCTGATCGGCAACTTTCCATAACAAAAGGAAACGTCTTTAGAGGTACTCCAAAATCAGCAACGGAAATATCCGAACGTAAATGTGTGTACCATTTGAAGGACGTTTTTAATCATTTTAATTATCATATATATTTTGATATACTATATTTTTTAAATTGTTACTTATTGTCCAAAAACCCCTAGCGGAACAATACAGCGTGTATGTTATGTTATGTTATTTGCTAGATTCTGGTGGTACACGCCAGTCTCGAATGGAATTTCCCATTCGGGAGTTTTTGCTTACCGTTTATGCAAACCGTGGACCAAACGGTTTTTTCGTGTAAATGGCAAACATGTACACTAGCTCTGAGAATTGTTTGTTCAGGCACACTTGCAGTATAAATCTGGCAAAACAATCTTTAATACGGCAACAGGATATGTTTTGTTTTGCGTCAACAGAAAAACATAAACGCGGAATATGACAAATTCGCTTTCCACTCTCTGAACGCGTGGTGAAGAGTCTAGTCTATTTCCTAAAAAGCCCGGTAAATTTGTTTGATCTTTTCTGTCAGTTTCATTCCCTGAACCAAACACGGATTTATTTTTCACATGTTTTGGTTTTTGAAATGACACCAAATTCCCGTGACAAAATTATTAATTTTAAAGATTTCATTCAAACTCATTTGTGTTCGTTTTAAATTGTTTCTCTACTAAACAAAACAATAAGTAAGAGTTGCTCAAGACGCAGCCAAGATCAATTAAAATATTAGTTAATAATTGCTTCTTGAGTGCCCTCAAGACTCCTTCCAAATTCATCACAACTCGATGTACGCACAATTATAACAAAGCCAACGGATATTTACTCTGCGGTGTCTTTGTTACAAAAAAAGATCAATTTACCACATGCTTCGACAACTTCACCTCGGATTGGTCTAGTGGTCAGGTGAATTAAGGTCAATTAATTCCTGAATATTCATGCACTCTGTATAAGAACTGCATCGAGCGAAAGCGTTTAGTATTTAAACTATCTCCTTTGTTGCTTCTGCTACTCAGAGACGATCTATCAAAGAACTATGCAAAGCATAGACGATTTTATCAGCGCGGAGAAAGTTTAATCGCAAGTCTGAGTTCATTTTCTTCACAGGATATACATGTACCCAGGTTAGATTGAGGCGCTTGTTTGACCTTTTTGCTTTTTTTAAGTCAGTAAAGTTTAAATATGTAACTTCGGCAGCTTCTTTATCCTTCGATACTTGTAGAGCTTATCCTTTCCACTTCAGAGGCAAACAGTTTTTGTTGATTTTAATTAACTGTTCAACTAAATTGTCTGGTTAGGGACAGACCATTAGATTTTTGAGGGGGAGGTGGGGGTTGGGCAAATACCAAAAAAAAATTCGAGCACGCCCTTGAACTGCAAAAAAAATATCGTGCAAAACAAAATCCCCAGGAAAAAAAATTCCTGCAAAGCTTTATATTTTTAGAACAATATTTTATATCCAGGAGCAGATGGTCAGACTGACAAATAAATCACACTGACGTTGTAGAATGTCAGCGACTTATATGCACTTGGGGAGGATCAAATGTTCTATCTTTTCATTGGCTTGTTTAATTTAGCCAATAACAATGGTTTATTTTTGACCCGACGTAAGTTGTGTTTCTTTGTAGGCTTTTAAGCTGATTTCATAAGCATATAAGATATTTTCTGACACAAGGAATGGCTCTTTTATAGTTGTATAGTGGCATTGTAAGTACATGTATATCTCAATGGATGAGAAATACTTTGTTTATGTGTTGTACAACAAGCTTGTAATTGCAGGGGCGGCGCTACCGGTGGGGCAGGTGGGGCAAATGCCCCACCAACTTTCGACAGCTCAAAATGGCGGTGGGCGGAGATGAATAGTGTAACAACATCCTTTGACCAGATCTGATGGCGGGGCGCTTTAATGCATTAGAGTTTGCAAAATAAATATTCCGTTAATTAATCAAAAGCCTACAATTTTTGCATCGGAGATATTGTGACTGACTTTAGACTGGAGATTGGATATTGTGAACCAAGCATTTCAATACCCCTTGAGTTACTCGGACGTCAGCTGTCGGACTCCAGCTACCGACAAATCCATCAAACAAATCCATCAATGCTGTGAGTTAGCGCTCGGCCTCTGCCCTAAGAAGGCTCAAGACATATTTACGAACAAACTATGTCTCAAGAAAGAGTAAATCATTGCATTATCCAGACATTGCATTAACTGACAAATTGAACATGGCTGATATTGGAAATCAGTTTCTTTCTGCTTCTAATAACAGAGAAAATCGCTTTGGAAAATTCGTTTCCAAAGCCTTCCCATACTGAAAAGAATTGATAGAGAATATTCGAGTGACAGTCGAATTTACTTTGAACAAACAACCAAAATGGAGTTACACACAAGTTTCAGAAAGTGTTTCGTGTACATGTACTTTTCATGAGAATTAAACTGAACTCAAAGCTGGCCTTGGAAACTGTTTCTCCGGTCTCAGGAACGCTGGAAATAGCATTTCAGAGAGTTTCATTTCAAAAATTTCCCGGGGGAACATGCCCCCTAGAAACTCGCGCCTTTGGCGCTCGGCACAGGAGATTCGCCCACCAACATTATATTTCCGGCGCCGCCCCTGTAATTGTAAGATGGTTGGGTGTACTACGATGGGCTGTGGAAGCGACATCAACAGGGGGCTAGTGTAAAGAAAATTGTAGGGGCAGTTACAACACCGCGACCAGGCTTCATGCTATCAAGCTGCTGTTACATCAGATCTGACTTGCTATAGTATTCCTGTCTCTAGTATGGCCTTTCTAGTATTCCTAACACGTATATGTGTCAGGCATTAAAACATATAGACTCGCAAAAAAAATATCATGCAAGCAAATCATGGCAAAAAGAAAAATCCTGCACAGTCTCGAGCGTAGAAAAAAATATCCTGCACCAAAAAATTGCCCAACCCCCTCCCCCCCCCCCCCCCCCCCCCCTCAAAAATCTAATGGTCCCTCCCTTAGTATTTGGTTGTGAAGGAAAAGGGGGAGAGGGGGAATTAAGTAATGATCCGCATAAGAAGGATAGCGCTGAACGGCAATGCACGATGAAATGTCAACTTTTGTCATTGTTACAACTAGCGATCTCATTGGCCTAGACTAAAACACTGCTAAAAAGTTAAGGTTCAAAATGCATTTTGTCTATTTTTTTAAGGTTTCAAGTAATTTGAGACCCAATCGCACAACGTGCAAGTTTTAAAAGATATTGTATTTGGGGAACTTCATCAAAGAAGCAAAATTATTAGCTATTGTCTTCTGCTATTCTGATTGGCTAAGCACGAAAATTTCCTAAAATTTATTTGACGCAAGTGGATTTTCTTTATTTTTATAATGAAATATAATTATGAACCATCAGCTCCTCCTCTATTCTTGAAACCAAAGATATTCTATGTGGGAAAGAGCCAATGCCGCAGAACAGTGAAGTTTACTATAGTTTTTATGTGGAGCTTTACTTAATAAATTTGTTGCTCCAAAAAAGGGGGCTTATTAGAGAGGAGGGTTTGCTTAATAGAGGATTTACGGTATGTTATAATGGAAAATATTTCAATAGCCGTTAAATACAGGAATGGCTCCGAGCCGTTTGAAAGGAAACCGCTGACCTCATTAGCATTCATTTCTCTCTTTTTTTTTTGTTTGTGCCTGGATTAGAACGAAAGTAGGCTTTTATTACCAGATAAAATTAGGCCTAGGCAAAGCGATTATTAGATCTAAGCTAGATTGGCGATTAGGTTAGATTTAGGGATAGGGTCACCTTTTATAATTAAATTTTTGTTGGGTTTGCCGGATCAACCCAGTGGTCTAGTGGTGAAGGAGGGATGTTAGCACGCAGGAGGTTCCGGGTTCGATTCTAGGTGATTTATTGCATTTTTCTTTTTCTGATAGGAAAAAAATTCTATAATAGGCCATTTGCACGATGACGTCATAAGACTATAACTACCAGAATCCTTCAGTTTTTTTCTTTGTAGTGCAAATTAGGGCTATTGTTATTTAAACCTCACTGGGATTACAAAATTTAAATAAGAAAGGAAAAACGAAATGAATTCTGGTATAGTTGTAGTCAAATGACGCCATCGCGCAAATGGCCTATTGGTGAAAAATTTTCTAAGTGTCGCTCGGAGCCATTCCTGCAATTAACGCCATGTAAATATTTCAAACTCCGCCATATTGGATGACGTCATCAGTCACTATTGCGCTACGCGGTCAATTTCATCCAATCACAGTTGGAGATCCAATCCAGTTGGAGCGCACGACTATCTCCAAGTAACATGCTTAAAAACACCTTCCTTCGTATTCACTGATAAAGTTGTTATTCCATTTGCAGGAATCCAACCAATAATGTCCATTGAAACGTCAAACATGAGTACAACCAGCACCCCACCCTTCAAATGGCAGACGGTTTACATGGCGTACGCGATCGTCATGTTTTTTGTCTTAATTATCGGGTTCTTTGGTAATGTGTTTACCATCTTAGTCCTTCGACAGCGCGAGCACCGTAATAAGAGCATCACGCCGCTAATGATCAACTTGGCTGTGGCAGATCTGTTTATTATTGTGTTTGGTTATCCCGCGATAATCGTCAGCAATCTCAACGGCGATCTGCTTTACGCCGGGAGCCCTTTGTGCATTTGGTCTGGTTTTGCCAACGGTGTGTCGGGTATGACATCCATCGCCATCTTAACGATGATGAGCGGCGTGGTGTACCAAATCGTTAAACGGAACTCCCCTTTCTCAAACACCTCCAGGAGACAGAGCACTGTTCTCATTGTGGGCAGTTGGCTTTATGGATTCATAACCATGTTTCCGCCATTAGCAGGATGGAACCGGTTTGTACCCGGTCGAGCCAGGTTTAGCTGCGCACCTGAGTGGGCAGCATCTGACGTCACAAGCAAGGTGTATATCCTGTGGCTGATAGCTATTGGTTACTTAACGCCACTGATCATTATCGCTGTGTTTTATTTCTTCACGTACAGGTAGGCAAGAATCTAGACTTTTTCAGTTCTCGAGACTTCTTTGATCCCCTAGAACGCAATCACAATTTCCTCTACGAATAAGCTACTCTAGATTCTACAATTTTCTCTACGAATAATCTTCCCTAGCTAGCTAGACTCTACAATCTCCTATACACAGAATCTCCTCAAGGGTCTGCAACCTCCTCTACGTTGAATCTCGTCCAGACTCTCCCTTCTCTTCTATACAATGAATCAAACCTGACCTTTTCATATGTTTCATTGAACTTATCACAGAACACTCAAACGCAGACCGATGACAGGCAGCGCTAGCATTCAAACTCAACGCCGGAAGTACCAGAAGAAATTAATAATGATGACAACGGCTACGATCGGTGCTTTCCTGTTGAGCTGGTCGCCGTATACCTTTGTCAGCCTCGTGGCAACCATCAAAGGACGTCACGTGATGACATCCGGGGAAGCCGAAATTCCCGAGCTGCTGGCCAAGGCCTCTGTTATCTATAATCCTATCGTTTACACATTTACCAATGATACGTTTCGCCAAACCCTCTGGGGAATTGTAAATGGCAACCGGGGGAACGTGGTCCCAGTAGGTCACGCAAGAAATGAGGCAGTGACATCGGGGGTTCGGGGTAGCGCTGCCACACAAGACTCGAAAGGTCCACGTACCCTGCCTGTTCTCCACCGTTGATTAATTTCCTTATACTTCTAAAAGTCATGATAATTGTTTATGACAAGAACAACAAAGAAAATCACTACCTTTTACTCGAAGAAATTAGCTTCACAAGCTACACTTAAATTCGAGTTAAAATAAAGTTTATGTATGTATGTATGTATGTATGTATGTGTGTATGTATGTATGTATGTGTGTATGTATGTATGTATGTGTGTATGTATGTATGTATGTATGTATGTGTGTATGTATGTATGTATGTATGTATGTATGTATGTATGTATGTACCGTGAAGGATTGGATACCCGGAGGTTTTAACTTGCATAGATTTTGGCGATTTTATTCCTTTGTTTTAGTCTCCGCATTTAATAATTAGATTCAGAAGCTATGTCAAACACTCGAAGACTGTTTCATCAGGTATCCAAACACCTCGAAGTGGGTTAAAAAAAACTCGTCTGCGCCTCGTTTTTTTTTCAACCCTCTCCTCGGTGTTTGGAAATCCTGATGAAACACTCCTCCTCGTATTTGATATACACCTAATTCAAAAAAGGTTGCTTTGGTCATTGGTAATTGGGCATTGGGAAGCTATTGTTTGGTGGTCACTCAAGCCAAAGTCACTCCAACACTCCAACGACTTCGTTGGAGTGACTTTGCTCAAGCGAAGCATTGCATTGTGTTCCGTATGCCAAATGCCAATTCCCAATTACCAATGACCAATGACCAACTGCCAAAGCAACCTTTATTGAATTAGGTGTATTTACAGGATACGTTATTCCGCGGGCCGCTCTCCGCCCAGGTGTATAAATTAATACCAACAGTTTTTAAACTTTTGTTTACAAGTCTTCGTTTTTTATTTGAATGTCTAGTTAGCGATATTTAATTGAATGGAGACAACGTATAACAAAGTATACACCATAGAAATGTTTTAAATTTTACTAACGTTAAAGATGTAAGGTATAAGTGATCAGGGAATTACAAAACTATGTAATCTAAGTTTTGATTGAAATGCATGCCTTGTCCCTAAGGTGGTATTTGGGGGTTGACTGACCGAGAGTAAATAAAGGTCATTTGCATTTTTGCATTTACAATGCTTTACCCATTGCTGTACATGTATATGCGAGTCTATTCTATATTTTCGGATTGCCCATAATACACTTTGTTTGCCCCCCCCCCCCACCCCCCAAAAAAAAAATTTGCATAAACTATTGTTTTGAAATGCTCTTGGGAATATGCATAAATTATTGTCTTGAAATGCTCTTGGGAATATGCAGTCCTCCCAAGAGCATTTACAAACAATAGTTTATGCAAAATTTGGGGGGCAAACAAAATGCATTATGGGCAATTCAAAAATAGAGAATAACTCATGTAGACGAGTGTTGATGCTTTCGTTCGCGAGTTGAGTAGAAAGTAGCGCAAAACGAACGAACGGAAGCAATTTATCGCCTAAGATATTTCAGTTAGTTCTATTTCGAAGGGATACGCATGTCGTTTGGTGACAGCGCAGCGCAGCGAATGAGAGATTCTTCTACTCTTGAATATACGAGTAAATTAAAATCGCTTTCGCTGATGTAATTTGTCGTGTCTTTATTGGTACTAAGAATTATCCCAGAAAATTTTAGAGACCAATAGCTAGATTTTAAGCAGAATTTAATACACGGAAGCGCACAAACGATGCAATTTAACGAGTGAAAAAAAAAACACGATTGCTTTAACCGATCCAAGAAAAACAATGAAATTTTACTGCTGATGAATTGCGTGCATTTTCTATTCCATCCAAATTCTGTTCTTAAACTCAGTACCTATATATTAGAGCGGTTTTCAATTGAGTGTCGTAAACCCAAATCCAAAATAATTACTCTGACCAATCACAGAACTCGCAGACAATCCGATAAACCAATCAGAACTCGAAGCAAATACATGCAGCCGGCGCCAAGCGCGGGAAAACGCGTGCGAGCAAATCACGATTGGTTTTGGTTTTACTTCTGATTGGTTGAGAAAATGGCGCGAGATTTTTTACCCAATCACAAAGCATGGCAATGCAAAACCAAAGCAATTACGAAATTACTTTCGACAATCAATTGAAAACTGCTTTAAAATCGATTTCCATTACTTATTACAATTTAGCATTAAGGGTATCCCAACAACAACAACAACAACAATTTATTTTTCAAATAATAAAACAAAATATAGTAGCAACCCGCAAATAACTAGTGTTAATCGTGGCGGTTTGCTGCGCACTAAGCAATTACAGAAGCTCACTATAAAATAAATGAATAACAATAGATAAGAAAATAAGGAATGGATAATTTATGATTAGTTACAACAACAAATAAATTAACTAATAATAGAAATAAATGAATAAATTAAGGAGAAGGTGTAATAAAATGCAGACTGAAAGTCAATTAAGTGTCTTAAAATTACGAAGACTGGTACAAAGAAATTCGACATCAACATAGATATCCTCACTCTCCAAAACCTCAAATAGTAATCTGTTTAACTTGGACTTAAAGCATGTTTTGCTTTGGTTACGTAAATTTTTTAGGTATATTATTCCAAATTCTAGTTCCAGTTTTAGAAAAGGAGTGTAGGTGGGCAACCTGGGAATAAGTTCGTGTTCCAGTATCCTGTATGATGCCTAGTGATGTTGGATGATGTCTAGTTCCATTAGATGATTTCTAGGGAAGTTGATTAGGTCTAGCAACGTGCGATGATGTGTAGTGATGTTCCATGACGGGTGGTTAGGATTGGTGGTGGTTTAGGGGACAACATTGTTATTGATTTTCAATTTGGTGTACTGGAACACGAACTTATTACCGGCAACCTCGTCCCCAGTGCCCTCTCGGCTTTCAAAATGGCGGACCGGTCGTATGCACCCTTGGACAAAGCTGCCAAAATACTCCAAAAATTTGTGGAGCATTTTGTCACGTGACACACGATGAAATGGCGTTTTCAGAGGTTATTTTCAGTGATTGGCAGTCTTGTTTTTTTTTTTCTGGCAATCTAAAACTGTCTTTTTTTTAACGAAACAAAGACATATATGTTATTTACCGGCCGGGAGGTCCGTATTGGGAAAAACTGTGCCCGAGGTCTTGAGTTTGGCCCGAGGCCGTAGGCCGAGGGCCATACTCAAGACCGAGGGCACAGTTTTTCCCAATACGGACCGACCTAGGCCGGTAAATAACGTGTTTATTTTTTTCTATAGGAAACTGGTTTTGCAAACAGTTTGTCATAGAAGCCTGGCAGAAAAGTAAAACAGTAAAACTGAACTTTACATCTCATTAATGTAGAGAAACCAAAAAACAACTGTACCAGTAATAACTTTTTAATTGCTGTTTCCTTTCCAAAAACAAAAACGCAGCAAAAATTGGATTGAAATCAATGAACTGTAAAAAATCAATGAACTGTAAAAAAGCCATTCAAGTACATGTCATGGTTTTGCGCCCGGCGGCTCCATATATGGGAAAAATCACCTGACTGAAAGTTCTTGACTTTTCAAGTCATTCAAGATTTGCGAAGTGTCTCGTTTTCTCAAGTTTTAAACAACAAAATGATCTCAAAATCTCATATTCACAAAAATGTATGCACATATTTAGAAACTTTTCGGAACGACTGAAAAGGGGAAACATCGTCCTTATATTAATCAGAGTCAGAATCATCGCTGATGATCGCCATTCGTTTCTTTCTTTTGGCTGGCCACGAGGTTTCTCCATCTGCTGAACTCGGCGCTGAATTAGGGATGCCGTTAAAATTGAAGGTACATCCTTCAAACTTGCCAATTGTTGCTCCAGAAAAGAAGCCTTCGGTCATGGATCTTGATTCTTCAAGCCTTTTAACTGACAATTGGGACGTTTTGGCTGCTTGAATTCCAGTGTGGCTCGTGGAACTCTCGGTGGACCGACTTAGGACCATTGACATTTGTCGCTGATGGCTGTGTGATGCCGACTTGTATGCATCTAAACTTTTGAGGTTTTTATGACCACTGAGCTGGGCTACGTAATTCTCGGGGAATTCGGCATCCATTAAACGGGATATACAGGTTTTCCTTACGGAGTGGTTGCTGATATTACCAGGCAATCCGGCGGCTTTAGCTGCGTTTACAAGGAATTTTCCGATGGCATTCTTCCCGAGAGGACTTTTGCAGTACCAGACCTGTGAATCTGGCTTTCGTTTGTGGTTGATAGCCAAAAAAAATGGCGAGTCCGGGTGTTTCATTTCTTCTGGACGATGAGCGGCAAATTTCTTGAAGAGCTTAAACGGGGCAACGCTCGGTGCTTGTAGCCTGTGCAGTCGGATAGAATGCTCTTTGGTGCGGGCCTTCGCCATGTCTTGTTTTGGAGCCTCTTTCAGCTGTCCACACAAGAACTTCTCCGCCACTTTCTGGATCTTTGTCAAGGGTAATGTCTCCCCATCTTAACTTTCTGGATTCGTCTCGAGCTCTAAAGCCAAAATGAAGAGATAAAACCCACCAAACGGTTCTCTGGAGCACTTCGGGGTCGTGGTCGCCAAACTGTTTTGTTTTGAACAGCAGATCTTCTTCGGCTGCGGTCATGGATCTTGCTGCTTGTGGGCGATTTCCCTTTGCGTACTTCTCTACCAGCTCTCTTTTTTTTGCAAGGAGTACTTCTCTCGACTTTGCAAACTCCATGTCTTGGAACAAATTCAGACTAGAATTTTTGTCCTTCAAGTACCTTTGAATACTTCTTTGAAACGAGGACAGGGAGGCTGGCTCGTAAACTCCGCCATCTTTCTTTTTGATGTTCATAAAAAATTTGCACAGCAGGACGTTGAGGTAAGTGGCTGGAATGTTCTCTACCTGCCTTGCTTCTCCGATAGACAAACAAAATCTTTTCCAGACGTTAATGTCATAGGTGGTTTTTTTGGTCGTGGTTTCCGGCCGTTGTGCCTCGATGAAATCTTGGATTGTTGTCATTTCTTCGTCTTCAGTGTCGTTGCTTGTGTTTCCATAATTTTTGTTTTCTTGAAGTACGTTTTCCTCGGGATAATAAAATTCGCTTTCGCTATGATAGCTGTCGTTTTCCGAATCCATTATTGCTTAAACTTTTCCCATTATTTTACATTTTACACGGCGTTTAAAAATGTAACAAAATTTTTCTGTAAAATTAGGAGCGGTCCGTACGCGGGGTCCGGATGGGAAAATCCGGACCGCTGGAGCGCGCGTAGTTAGCCAATCAGATTCAAGGATTTAGGATTCCGGACCGCTGAGATGCTTCAGAAAAAAATAAATTTTGTTATGTTTTTCGCGGCAACAAAATGTCCAGGGGTTTCTACGCCCGGCCCGCCATTTTTAAAGCGGACGAGGTCCTGGGGACGAGGTTGGTAAGTACGTTCATCGAAGGATCAAGATCGCTGCGATCTTAAAAGTTTACCTTCTAAACACATTGACGCAAAAATAGCTATAAAAGTTATTGCTGAAGAATGAAGAACATTAAGAGGCAGTGTCGCTAAAACCGTTCCACTCGATCTCGGAGTCAGAAATAGTTTTGCTTCATATTATTACCATCAATACTACTATCTATCCTTACTACTAGAATGCAGTTGGAATGAGCAGAAAGTTTATTTTACTCCAGTTGTGAGCATTTCAATGCTAGTGTACCGTAAACGACTAAAATATGCAAATTTTGAGTGCCGTGATACAGGTTTTTTTGATGTTCGTTTAAAAATACTTCGGGCCACCAACACCTTAACATTTGCACTTATTCCACAGCTTATTACCTCTTTTTATCGCTTCTGTATCATTAAGGTTTTTTCTGATCGTAATCGCTGAGAAATGCAAATGTTCAATTTACTAATTAAACTAAGACACACAAACTGCACGAAATAGCGACTTTTAAACTTCCCAAAATTCTCACATGTGGCACCTAGGCAAGACCTAAATACTCGTTCTAGGCAAAGACTAAGAACTATTTTGTAGAATTATCCAATAAAACTTGTGGCACAATGCGATACTAAGTAATGAGTTTGAACTTAAGTTCGCCATTTTCTGTTGATGTTGTCTTGCGTGACACAAATTTCTATTCCAGACTACAGTCTTGTTGTCGAATTCTTGTCACTTCATTTATCGATATTTCGGCTTAATTTAAGTAAAATTGAAAACAGATACAATGTAGGTCTTCACACAATAAATCGCTTTTCTTGTGCACCATTTTTTGCGGTACTTGACCCGAGAGCTAGGTGAAAATATTTGCCACTCACCTTGCTCCTGACCAGTGTTCTATAAATAACTCTTCCCGTCGAATGACTTGGCGGTTTCATAAACAGTAAGAGATAATATTTGCCTCTTCAACGTGAGATACCAGATGGAATCACTAAGATGAACATAGGTTTGCACATAATTCTGGACCGAGTTCTGGAGGAGAAACGATGAACGATTCGCTTTTGCAATGGCTTGTGCAATGTTTTCAAAGTTGCGTTACACTGTATCGCATATTGTGTATTTTTGCATAAATTAAAAGACAAATTAAAATAAGCATGCTGTTTGTAAAGTCTGGACACAAAATCGTACACATGTTCTTATATGCACTTCAACCTCGCCACATTTACAGTCCTTGTTTTTTCCTACTCTTTCTACACTTTTTAATAAGGAAATGTCTAAAACCATTGTATTTTGACAGGTAATCAGGATCTCCTCCCTCCCTCCCCAATATCCCCCACTCTATCAGAAGAAGGAACTGACAAAAGATATTTAAACCTCTCTGTGATGTTTCATGCAAACAGGATATTGCACTAAGTCTAATCTCATTTTCACGCCAGTAATTTTTCCGTAAGGCTTATCAGATAGGCGGTCAGTCTTGTATAACCTCCGTACCCCTGAAAAGGGTGTGTCCCCTTTGAGTAAACTTAAGTGAATTTGGTTATGACCACTTCTCTAAAACAGAATACCCTGTGGCTTTGTGATCCTGTTGGTAAGCAGCCAGAGGACGACGTTGCAGGGCCTGAATTTCTTGAATTTTTGCCTTTATTAAGATATTCAGTTAATAAATACCCTAAAAGACCCTAAGATACCCCGTTTTAAAGAGAAATTGCTTCTGACTATGCTCCGACCGGTGGCACGTTACCTTTACGACCACCCCTTTGTGGCAGACAGACAGATGCAGAGAAAATTGGGCTATCGGAAACGAGAGAGACTGGAAATTAAAGAAAAAGGCAGAATCGGAAGTGACGTGGGAAGAGCAAGGGCGCAAAAAAAGTCTTTTTTCGCTGTTTTCTCAACCTCTCTTCCTTGGTGCTCAACTGCATCCATTTCTCTCTTCAGTTTGGGGTGTTACAATATCTTGAAAATATTTCACCCTTAATTGTGGGATTAACCCTTAATCCTCTTCCTCTAACCACGCTCGTGTAATATGGCCTATTGTTTTGTGCAATAACTTCAGTTGACCTTAGGCCTTGATCCTGTAATATTCATCTGCTATTAAACATCCTTGAATACTACACTTGGCCTCCTCTCTTCGATTCGCCTTCGATAATTGCACATTACAGTCAAAACCGGTCAAGCGTTCCCGCCAAGAATGAATTAATGAATTCATTATTGCAAATTTGATTTCATTACTCGTTTCAATACACCGAATGCAAATATGGCGGCCGATTAATTATTCTTTTATCTGAATGTTAATAAGCCTGACTAGCCTCATTTTAGAGTAAACATTCTTTTGAACTTTACACATGCTAACGAGGCCAGTCAGGCTAATTAACATACACAATAAAAGAATAATAAATCGGCAGCCATATTTGCATTCGGTGTATAATCCGCTCTTCGAATAAATAATGCAAATTCAAAATAAGCCTCGATTCAAAAATCGAATTTTGATTGGTTTTAATGAACAAAAGGTTTATGCTATATATGGAATACTAAGCACCAGGTTGACCGCGACTCGTCAACAAAGATGGCGGCAAGATCTCCGTCGTCCTCGTGTGAGGAAAAGGTAGGTTTATATTCCATTTTGTTGGGAATCTTTTCTTCTTTTCAAGCATTAGTGCATGGTAACTATTATGGCTATAGTTTGCCGTTACAATGAAACACTTGTATTGGAAAAATCAGATTCATGGAGCGCTGTTTGAGACGGCTTTCGGAGATACAAAAAATATCAACAATTACATGGCTCTCGCTATACTTCTTCCTTGAATTTTCCCAAATAACCACGAGTTTATATCAATTTGCGATCAACCTGGTGCTTAGTATTCCATATATAGCATAAACCTTTTGTTCATTAATCCAATCAAAATTCGATTTTTGAATCGAGGCTTATTTTGAATTTTGCATTATTTATTCGAAGAGCGGATTATTAAAACGAGTAATGAAATCAAATTTGCAATAATGAATTCATTAATTCATTCTTGGCGGGAACGCTTGACCGGTTTTGACTGTAATAGCTAGCCTGTGATGGTAAATATTATGAGTTATGGTCCTAGAGGAGATCTGCGATGTCATTTATCTTGGCAGCCATCTTAGATTTTACCCAAAATTCAAATTCATCGGAACTGTGCGGAAATTCAACATTTTCAACAGTTATGAAGTGACGGTAATACCTTAGTGCACATAAAAGTGGCATTGGTCTTACCATCCAGACCTTTTTTGAACTGTCTCTCCAACTCGGATAAAATCCAGATGTGCGTTTCTCAAAATTCCCGAACACTTTACGGGCCAAAAAGCAATATTTAATGGAAAATGGCATTTAATGGCATGGAAAACAGTCTGCACATAAAATAGCTTTTCGGGTTCGAAAAGAGCCAAACGTTTCCTTTCTCTACGAGGGTTTTTAAAAAAAATTCAGGTAAGGTTTTGTTCTGTAGTTGTGAGGGCTCACGTACTTTGCAAAGTCGGCACTGACCAATCAGAAAAACCAATCAAGTACGAAATTGACACAAAAGAGCGTTTTGCGCGCGCTCGAAATACCACCTCCCTCTCCCTCCTGTCCGGATCACCTGTCCGAACACAATAGTAATTGGTCATTTCCTTAAATTGAAGGGAAGGAAAAATCAAGGACTGTACATGTGGCGAAGTTGAAGTGCGTAAATGAACATGTCACTTATTTTGTGCCCAGAGCACCGAGGAAGAGTGAGCGAGAAAAAAGTCTTTGCTCTTCCCAGGTCCATTCCAAGTCTTTCTTTTTCTTTAATTTCCGGCCAGTCTCTCTCGTTTCCGATAACTCAATTTTCTCTGAGTCTGTCAGATCGTGCCCACAAAGGAGTGGTCTTAAAGCTAACGTGCCACTGGTTGGGGCAAAGTCAGAAGCCTTTGTTTTTAAAACGGGGAATCTTAGGGTCTCTTAGGGTATTTACCATCCGAATATCTCAATAAAAGCAAACTTTCACGAAATTCAGGCCCTGCAACGTGGTCCTTTGACTGCTTAGAAACAGGATCACAAAGCCACGGGGGGTTCTGTTTTAAAGAAGTGGCAATGACTAAATTCACTAAAGTTTACTTAAAGAGGACACACCCTATTCAGGGTTACAAGGGTTATACAAGACTGGCCGCCAATCTGATAAACCACATGGAAAAAATCACTGGCCTGAAAATAACAATAGACTGCAATATCCTGTTTGCATGAAACATCACATGGGGTTTGAATCTTTTTGCCAGTTCTTTCTTCTGATCGGAGCGGGGGATATCAGGGAGGGAGGGGGAGATCCTGATTGCCTGTCAGAATATAATGGTTTTAGTCATTTCCTTATTAAAAAGAGTAAGAAAAACCAAGGATCTGTAAATGTGGCGAAGTCGAAGTGTGTATAAGAACGTGTGAATGATTTTGTGTCACCAGACTTTATAAACAGCATGCTTATTTTAATTTGTCTTTTAATTTATGCAAAAATACACAATATGCGATACAGTGTAACGCAACTTTGAAAACATTGCACAAGCCATTGCAAGAGCGAATCGTTCATCGTTTCTCCTCCAGAACTCGGTCCAGAATTATGTGCAAAACTATGTTCATCTTAGTGATTCCATCTGGTATCTCACGTTGAAGAGGCAAATATTATCTCTTACTGTTTATGAAACCGCCAAGTCATTCGACGGGAAGAGTTATTTATAGAACACTGGTCAGGAGCAAGGTGAGTGGCAAATATTTTCACCTAGCTCTCGGGTCAAGTACCGCAAAAAATGGTGCACAAGAAAAGCGATTTATTGTGTGAAGACCTACGTTGTATCTGTTTTCAATTTTACTTAAATTAAGCCGAAATATCGATAAATGAAGTGACAAGAATTCGACAACAAGACAGTAGTCTGGAATAGAAATTTGTGTCACGCAAGACAACATCAACAGAAAATGGCGAACTTAAGTTCAAACTCATTACTTAGTATCGCATTGTGCCACAAGTTTTATTGGATAATTCTACAAAATAGTTCTTAGTCTTTGCCTAGAACGAGTATTTAGGTCTTGCCTAGGTGCCACATGTGAGAATTTTGGGAAGTTTAAAAGTCGCTATTTCGTGCAGTTTGTGTGTCTTAGTTTAATTAGTAAATTGAACATTTGCATTTCTCAGCGATTACGATCAGAAAAAACCTTAATGATACAGAAGCGATAAAAAGAGGTAATAAGCTGTGGAATAAGTGCAAATGTTAAGGTGTTGGTGGCCCGAAGTATTTTTAAACGAACATCAAAAAAACCTGTATCACGGCACTCAAAATTTGCATATTTTAGTCGTTTATGGTACACTAGCATTGAAATGCTCACAACTGGAGTAAAATAAACTTTCTGCTCATTCCAACTGCATTCTAGTAGTAAGGATAGATAGTAGTATTGATGGTAATAATATGAAGCAAAACGATTTCTGACTCCGAGATCGAGTGGAACGGTTTTAGCGACACTGCCTCTTAAACGGGTATAGACACCAAAATTTCAACAGAAGAAAAGTTGAATTCACTCTATAACGAAACATTTAGCGGCGTGCAGTAGACACATCCTGCGCATGCCTAAAGAAGGTCTATTTTTGGGGATGGGAATTTTTTTGGGTGTTTCCTGGTCTTGCGGAAGCCATTGTTGGTTGGCTTTTGTGTTGTGGTGTGGGTATTGTTCAGTGTCTTTTGAATCTTTTGTTTTACGTCATTTGGTGATCACACCATCCGCAACACCAAGAAACTACCCTATTTTTTTAAGTATTGTTCCACATAAGAACGATAGCAAACTTCATTGTTCTGCGGCATTGGCTCTTTCCCACATAGAATATCTTTGATTTCAAGAATAGAGGAGGACCTGATGGTTAATAATTATATTTCATTATAAAAATAAAGAAAATCCATTTGAGTCAAATAAAATTTAGGAAATGTTCGTGCTTAACCAATCAGAATAGCTGAAGACAATAGCTAATAACTTTGCTTCTTTGATGAAGTTCCCCAAATACAAGATTTCTTTTAAAAATTGTATGTTGTGCGATTGGGTCTCAAATTACTTGAGACCTTAAAAAAATTAGACAAAATGCACCTTGAACCTTAACTTTTTAGCGGTTTTTGAGTCTAGGCCAATGAGATCACTAGTTGTAACAATGAAAATTCTTGACATTCCATCGTGTTTGACATTCCATTGCCGTTCAGCGCTATCCTTCTTATGCGGATCATTACTTAAGTGAATAAGCATGTGATTAAAATACAGGTGCAGTGTCTCAGAGGGATTTGTATCGCAAGATCATCCTTATCCTTCTGTTTTTCAAGCTAGTCATTTCCGCTCTTTACATAAGCTTCGGACAGGCAAGGCAACAGTTGTCGCGATCTCTGAACGAATGTTGCAAATATGTTTGAGAGCAATAATATATAATATGACAAACCTGCAGGTGTAAGAATATTCTCTTGTTTACTTACAAGCCTCCTCTTAAATAACTAGAAAAATATCTGTGATCTAATTTGGCCCTGAAGCTGTTACCGTCAAATAGTTCGCGATGTCAATTTGTTTTATTGCCATAGAACATTTTTAATTAAAGGGAATAAAAGACAACTTCGAACTGCTATTCGGCTGATTTGCTTGAATACAGCTGTTTCAATAAACGTTGTCGGATGAAAGTTTAGAGCTTAAGTAACAAAGCGTGTAAGAAGTAGGCAATGCTCAATTGTTCCGCGGCATTTCGCTTTCCCCACATAAGATCGTTTAGGTTTTTTTACTGAGAATACATCAACCTGTGGACTGACATGTTTTTTAAATAAAATGTACTGGAACTTTATTTTAAAGTGATGTTTGTTTTGTGCTACAAGATTTCATCCAATCGTGAAACTCCAAAACAATGGCCAAGAAAGGCTTCTAGTTTTACATGTTTCCCACATAGAATTTTGGTTGCATTAAAATTCAGAATAGTTTTCACTAAAAGGGAATCAATTGGTAAACTAGAGAGAAATAAATGCACTACCTGGTTAAGTTATGGTAGATTTTCACGTTTTAGCCAATGAGGTGGACGGTTTCAACAATATCACAATTAACACCTTTCTGCATTCCCTGCCGTTGGCGGGTTGCCTACTTCTTACTAGGACCATTACTTAAAGCCTGCAAGTCAAGACCGCAGGTTAGTGTGGGATTTTATGCATAAACTAAGTCACCAAAATCAATAATAGGGAGCTTTTAAGCTTCAACAACCATGGAAAACGTCACTTAAAAAAATAGTATTCACGTCTTTCTCTGCCTTAACGCACAAGCTTGGTCACGTGACATGTCACGTGATCAAAATTTAAGAATTAAACAAATCGGCGATATGCCAGCGAATTTTCTTCGTATAGTTAAATAAATTAGCTTTTCTAATGAAGATTGAACATATTTAACCTTCTACGTTTGGAATGATTGTTCTCGAGTTTTAAAATTACAGTTACAGATGATCAAAGGTTAAATTTTGGACTTAAAAATGACCTTTGTCCTCACAAAAAAAATTTAAAGAACAATGGACGATCATTCCAAACGTGAAGGGCTGGAAATGATTAATCTGCATCAGAAAAGCGTTTTTATTTTATGTTTTCTCTTAAACCCATTGGCAATTCGTCAAATATTTGCTATTTTAAGAAAAATGACCACGTGACATGTCACGTGACTTATGGGAACGCTTATTATACTTAAAAATGATAAGAACGATAAGACCTTTCCATGTGCCAAATTTCGGTTCTCTTTGTTAAAGTTATCACGAATAAACTGTTTTTCCCGGTAAGAGCCTTTGACCTTAAACTACTTGAGATTAGCGCATCGAGCGGTCTGTTAAACTACTTGAGATGTAGTTTGAACTACTTGAGATTAGCGCATCGAGGTGTCCTCGATGAAATTCAAGATATCAATAGGACTGAATTTGAGAACGTTTTATAAACATTTCTCCAAAACTAAAGAGAACACAAAGAAAAAGTCAATCACAAATTGATATCAACACAAATTCCCATCGAAAAATATAATTTGTTTTACCTTTAAATCCCTCGGCTGCTTGGAAATTCTTTAAAACTCCGCTTCTTCGGATTTGATCGCCCCGCACTGATAAAACTTGAAGCAAGATATCGTCTTCGGTTCTGACTTCCGAAGAAATATCGCCTCGCATTGATAAAAATGTATGATGGTCCTCGAAGCAAGATTGTATCCCTTAAAGCTCTTCTTTTTCCACTAAAGCGGCTTCTGAGTAGTCTTTAAAGCTTTCTCTTTCCATTTTGATTATTTTGAATGTGCGTTTTTACTCCAATAAGACCTGGGGTTTACCTCGGTGTAAAAACCTGTGACTTTTTCCTTTGTTTTCTACCTTTGTTGTCTTGCACTCTATTGTTTCAGTACCTTTTGTTTTTTTTGTTTTACGTCACTCGTGAGTTGGCAGGTTTTTACACCGAGGATGAGCCAAGATCTGATAAGACGAAATTACGGTTTTGAAACCACTTGCGCGACGTCGCGTTTTGATGCGTATCTACCTTAAAATAACAAAATTTAATAGCTAAATATCATGTGTTCTTCGACAGCGTAGTGGATTGAATTTGTGGCTTGGCCCCGGACGACCCGAGTTCGAGTCTCCATAAAGTCCTTTTTTTTCCCCTTTTTTTTTTCTTTCTTCGAACTGGACATTATGAAAGCGATGTACTTTTGCTTTTCGTTCGTCAAAAATCCTTACGTTTAATTTAAAAAATATATATATCGAACCGTGTCAGTGTGAAAACGTAAGCTTACGGCAATATTGCGTTACGCGTTAGCATTTCTTCTTCACGGGTTGGCTCTTAGGAGCCTTTGATTAGACATAATTTCAAGCTTATGTTTCTCCGTAAAAGCACTCAAAACACTCGGGAATCAATACTGCAATGAGTTAAAGGCGCCACGAGTTCAAGCTGTGTACAGCTTCTTGTTTTATTTTATTTTATTAGCTTCCCCTAATATATATAGATAGGCTGAGCCTATAACAGCGTCGCTCTCTGAACAGAAAGCCGATAATAAACTTAACTGAGGTGAAAGGTCGGAAACACAAGAATTAAGATTGAAGACTGGGCTATTTTTTCAATTTTAGCAATTCTCAAAAACAGCCGCTTACGCGACCGTCTACACAGTACATTTAGACCGTACAAAAGTTCACAAAAACAACTTTTTCTCCGTCTAGATACTAGTACGACTAATTTCCAAACAAAATACATCTGTTGCTTATCAAAAATCGTCCGAGAAACTGATTTGGAAATCAAAATTGCAAAAAATACACAAACATATTTGCATAAGGCCACGCGAGTGAAGTCTAGAACTATAAAATCCAAGTCTTGTTTTGTTTACATAAAATCGCTTTTCAACCTATGTAATGAATGAACAAACACATAAAAATGGACAACACAATCTTCTTTCGAAAAATTTTATTCAAATCTCCATAAGTTTATGTTTAAAAGCAAAACGCGAACCATTTATAGCGCATCAAGGCCGAGCTGTCTTCGATGAAAGAAATCAAAACGACTGAATTTAAGCACGTTTATAAACAATTCTCCAAAACTAGCGAGAAGACAAAGAAAAAGTCAATGACAGATTGATATCAACATAAATTCCCATCGAAAAATGTAATCTGTTTTACCTTTAAGTACCTCGTTTGCTCGGAAATTCTTTAAATCTTTATAAAATCTCCGCTATCCGTAATGAGAACAAACATCTCGGATGTTGTGTGGCGTCATACGCGCATGTTTTGCGACGTAATACGCGCCCGCGAACTAACCCTGTCCAACACGGGCATTGGTTCTATGAGTAGGGGGCTACGCGCGGGCCTTCGGTCCGCAGAGCTCCGCTATTAATTAGGCAGGGATGCCACAACAGCGGTAAGGCAATTACAGTGGTCCCAGAGCTATTTCCAGATCTAATTGGAATTTGGAAGTGTTGGTTTTTGATGACAAAATGGCAAAATATTAATTTTAATTTTTTAATGGCAAAATATTTACGAATTGAGCGGTCTGGTCGACCAGTTCTGACAAATAATGGCATAATATTTACGAATTGAGCGGTGCGACTGCTAATTCTGACAAATGTTTAGCTTCCTTATTTTGATTTAACCTTTTCTCGTATTTATTTGGTTTCCTTAATTATTGCCATGTGTTGAAATACGGCCTATTCACCTAGAAAGTCTAAATACTTGCATACAACACAAGTTCTGTATGTATAGAACTTTTAAAACAGTAACTTTTATAATATGCATACACCACACGGAAAATGTTAAACATGGAGCGAACGGCCTATAAAGAGAAAAAAATTCGCCTATTTCATTCAACAATTTTTTTTTATTTGAATCAAACATTGCGGCAGTAGAATTAACGGTGTTAAAACTGTTTTGCAACTCTAAAGAAATTTCTTTTTCTTTTACGGAAAACAATTTTCATTTTCTTGCAACATAAAGCTAAAAGAGTCGAATCAGTTTAATCGAGCGAGAATGTTGCGTGTGAAAAGAATAAAGTGTATAAACTAGCTTCTTGTTAGCTTTGAAACCAACAACGCTAAATGATTAAATCCCTTGGTTTCTAAAGTCCGCTCCGTGTATTTTTCTCTCGTGACACCTGCCACTTTTAATAGAAAACCTCCTGGTTTTATGTGATTAAGTTTCATTTGTGGAGTATTTGTTGGTGCTAGAATGTTAATAAAATGGCGGTAGAATAACTTGGAAAACTTCTTGCCTGACTCTTCTTGCATATTGTTTGTTGCTTTACGGGATAAATTACTGATAATGACTATTTCAAATTTTCTGTTCGTTCTTTCTGAAATCATCGAAACTAAGTGTTATCGTCGCACTTAATATCTTATACCCAATTCTTGAATAACGTTCGTTTATCATCGTTCGTTTCCTGCCAGTTCAATACTTTTCCCAGTTTATTTGTAAAACTTCTGGTGACTGAACTTGTGGTTGATTTCGTTAACGTATATCTCGTGCGGCAAAATGTCGGACTGTCGTTGGCAAAATGGTACTGTGAATGTTGAGAGCTTTCAGGCGTACGGGGATAAGAAGAAACATGAGCTGTAGACTGAGCTCAGGGTCTTCTCGAACGGAGGAGGGGTCCTTGTGAGCGTAACCAGGACTGGATCTGAAATTCGCCGTGGTGGTTGAGTCGACAACTTGTGATGCTCGTTATGAGTATTCGTTGACTGTGGTAGCATGGCCACGAGGTGACAAAAACAGAAGAATGAAAAGGAATTTGATGAGGAAGATTTTTGCTGACTTAAACTGTTTAACCAACAAAATGCAATGGTGAAAGAAAAAGTTTGGTTAGAAATGGTGTTGATTTATCATTATTTTCTCGACCATTGAAATGGCAGTTCTCGTGAACTGTTAAACTAGCGAGGGGGGGGGGGGGGGGGGGGGGCAACTCGAGAGGGTTCGACATCGTCCTGTCTTGCTTTAACTTTCCTCTTGCTAAGTCAACTGCACCATTGGATGACAGAAAATCGCCACCAAGAACGGCGTTGTAGGTCATGTTTTCTATGACATGGAATTCTCTTCCATTCAATGACAAAGGTACTTGAATCTGTCCGGAAGTTGACAGTTTCTCGCCACTGATGGTCTTCACTTCTGTATGAGTACTTGAGTATTCACTGGCGTCTCTTTTTTAACTGGCGAAGTGCCCCTCCTGATGTTATAGATGACTTTTCTTGGTTTGTATTGTTAGGAGTCTTTAGTACTCTGACTGCCAGGTTTGTGGATTGATGGGAACGTCCGGTAATGTCAATATTGATGTAAAGTCACAATAGACACGGTCACCATGTGCTTCTTTGAGTTTCTTAACAACAGGCTCACTGACGTCATTACAATACAAATACAAGGTAGTGAGAGTGCTATTTACATTAAGTGAATCAGCAACCAAAGCAGCACCAGCAGTACCAAGGTTACTGTTAGACAAATCCAACACTGTCAGAGTTGTGTTTGTTTTCAACATGTCAACAAGCACTTCAGCACTAGCAGGACCAAGGTTATTGCGAGACAAACCCAACACTGTCAGAGTTGTGTTTGTTTTCAACATGTCAACAAGCGCTTTAGCACCAGCAGTACCAAGGTCATTGTCAGACAAAACCAACTCTGTCATAGTTGTGTTTGTTTTGAGTGCGTCAGCAAGCACTACAGCACCAGCTGGACCAAGGTTATTGTTACACAAATACAACACTGTCAGAGTTGTGTTGGTTTTCAACATGTCAACAAGCGCTTCAGCACCAGCAGGACCAAGGTCATTGTCAGACAAAACCAACTTCGTCAGGGTTGTATTTGTTTTGAGCGCGAGACCAAGCACAGCAGCACCAGCGTCACCTATGACTTGACGATAGAGATCAACAGTATGACCTTTCAGACATGAGCCAAAGGTACGTGCCAATTCTACGTGAAAATTACTTCGTTCCTTTTTACATTCTTTAATGCACTTGAGAGCAACAGGAAAATAGTCTTTTGTTAGTTCATCCTTGTTAACTTCATTCGTAATACTTTTGATAAGGTCCACTGCTGTTTCTTCGGATTGCACTGCTAACATTCCGCATGTAAACAAAAGCACCTGTTCCAACTCACGGAAATATCTTGCGTCAGCAACTAATATTTCAGGACTGATTTCTTCGCTCACAAGCTGGCAACAAATATAAAAAGCGGAAAACAGTTCCTGGAAACTCTTATGCAAGAAGCCGTAATTCACACATGGTCTTCGTTTGCTGCTTCCAGGCTGAACTGACAGAAATCCAAATCCGGATAAATCGTGTGCATGACTTCCAAGCTGTTTGTCTGCAAAGTACATGTTGTCTTCAAGCAGACCTTCCAACGCAATAGAGCCCAGGTGTTTTAGTGGGTCTTTGTAGACTTCTGTCAGATCCTCGATGTTTTCTGGTAAACCGTTCTTCTTTCTGTACCTTCTTAGGACACACTGTACGATTTCCAGGTACAGTTGAGTTCTACGCTGTGGAATGCCTTTAAAGTCTTCACACAGAAGGCAAAGAAGTGCAGTGTTTAACGGATTTGCCACCATCTCTTGTAGGTTTTTGTCATTCTCCAGTTGGTCCAAGAGCTTTTCTGCCAAATTCTCTTCGGTTTTGAAATACTTTGCTATGAATGTTTTGGCATCTTGTTGAGTAAATCCTTCAATCTCCAGCAGAGTATCACAGACTTTTCTCACCGGTATTCCAGCCTCGTGTCGTGCTGTAACCACCAAGTGACAACCGGGAAGCAATCTACCTTGTATGATTTCTGAAAACTCCGGCAGTTTACTTGTAGGTAACTCGTCCAATCCGTCAAGTACCAGTAGAACGTTGGATTGGTTTTGGCGAATGAACTCGAGGAATTTTACTCTCTCGTCTTCTTGAATTTCTCGAGGAAGAAGCTGATCATCAATGGCTTCCCAAAGGTCAGACTCAATATCGCGACATTTTAGGGACAGCACCAGTTTGAAATCGGGAAAACAATCTTCTACTTTGCGTTTCTTTGTAGCCCAGTCGTAAGCAACCTTATTGCAGTACGTTGTCTTACCCATGCCAGGCTTTCCTTCAATTAACACTGTTCTCGGTTCTGGGCATTCTTCGTGTGGTTGGAAGATAGCAGACATGTCGACAACGTTCCTTGTTACCGTTCCTCTCGCTTTTTTAGCTCTGCTGACCATGACGAGCCTTGTGAAAATATCATTAAGATGAAAGTGAAACTCTTCGCACCAAGGGAAGGGCGCGAGCCATCCTTCACGACTTGTGTACAGTTGGCGAATTCGGTTGATGTTCTTAATTGGATCAAAAACACCTGAAAGTGAAATATGTTGTAAGTAATTGGTCATTTTTCCTTTTCTTTAATTTTTCGAGTGTTTTTCTTTTATAGATCGGGCAAAAAATATCCCTACGTTATCGACGTCAGATGTGCTCCAATGCTATTGGAGTACAATAACTAGTAGAATGCAAATCAATTTATTGTATGTCAGATCTGCCTGACAGGACGTAAAATATGTCAATGTGGGAAATACTGTTTTCGCTATTTGCTTATGCCTAAGATACATTTTTACAAAACTAAAGTCAGAAGTGGTTGCTATGGTTACAAGATAAGATGGCAAACGTAGCAAGAAGTCGAGCCACTTTTTAATAAAAATGCTTGTTTTTTTTTTTCGTTTTCGTTGAAAAAATATATAAAGTGCTACCAAAAATTTGAAGTTTGAATAAAATCTAAGAAGGCGGCCATCTTGGCTGCCATTTTCGATGACGTCACAGGTACCTAACAGTGCCATAACCCATAATAGAGGAGTTCACGCTCTACGTTGCATCATGGGTAATCAGGGCAAGATGGCGGGAAATTCAAAGATTTGTATTGGAATTCAAAGCCATCTAATTCTTCCTGAATTCATATATTTGACACTTTCTCTTTGAAAAGTGTAACTTATGAATTCAAAGACACAATAAGCTGAATCTGGAGTGCATAATAGTCCAAGATCAGTTTTCAGAAAACCTCAATTTTCCCATACATTTTCTGTAATTTTGATACTGTCGAATTACAGAAAATGTATGGAGAAGTCAAGGTTTTCTAAAAACTGATCACGGACTTCTTTGCACTCCAGATTTAGTGTATTGTTTCTTTGAATTCATAAGTAACACTTTTCAAAGAGAAAGTGTCAAATATATGAATTCAGGAAGAATTAGATGGCTTTGAATTCCAATACAAATCTTTGAATTTCCCGCCATCTTGCCCTGATTACCCATGATGCAACTTAGAGCGTGAACTCCTCTATATTAACCTCACCTTGTAGAACACTTATCTATTAAACGTGAAATCCTTTCCAAATATTGTAACACAGCAAAAACCCAAGGGGGAGGGGGGAGGGGGGAGGGAGGGGGGTTGCAACCATTC